>BPLR01013296.1:0-133397 GCA_021605095.1 Caerostris extrusa | reverse complement strand
TTAGTAGAACCTGATAATGCCAGGTCGAATAAATTTAAACAAATATTTTTATATTTCAGAATCTGAAAATATTTCTCTTACTAATTCCTTATATATGCAATATTAAATTAATTTTTATTTTTCCTTACTAGATTATTTTTAATTTCTTTTATAGATTTTTAAAAATTAGATAAAGTTTAGAAACTGAATTTCATTAAATTCTAAATTATCGTAATTGCCAACAAGCAAAGTTGAGGTGAAATATCGATATCGATTATTAGCATTAAACATCGATTACTTCTCTCTAATAGATACATTGAATGGAATCACCATGAACCGGAACCTGGCGTGTACAATTTTGAAGGAAACTACGATTTGGAACGCTTTTTAAAAGTTGCTCACGATTTAGACATGCTTGTTATTCTGCGGCCGGGACCTTTCATTGATGCCGAACGAGATTTCGTAAGTTGAATGTGCAGAAGAATAGTCTTAGAAAAATTATAATAAGTATCATTGATTAAATAGATGAGTGTTTAAAATTTATTTTCATTTCTGAAGAATTATAAAATCATGTTTTTTTATCCTTAAATTTCAAAAGATGTTTCGTATCTTGGAATATATTATTGTTATATAATACTATTTTTAAAATATATTATTATGGAGCACTTCCCCGCCTCCCCCTTTTTTTTACATACGTCATTAATAAAGATCGTGTCCCTTTAGAACATTGGTTCTCAAAAGGTGCTCCCTATGGTGTTTTTGAAATATATGTATATGCCCAGATATAAAAATAAATATCTTTTTTTGTCAGTTTTTTTTTTTATACAAAAAGCTTTTTTCATTATAAAAAAAACCTGACCTTTCTGGTTGCTTTTTCTTTTCTTTTTCTCCATTTTTTCACATAAAAAGTCACCAAATAGCAATAACTCCAACGAAAGTTTCTGAGAAATTAGAACCAGTAACTTCCATGACAAATTACTGGGAGCGCCAGCATCTATGTGATTTTCAATGTTAAAAAAAATTTAAGTTTTAATTAAGTTTTCTAAGACTCTGCCGTCTGTAAGAAGTTGCCTGTGGTGTTTGCCATCTGAATATAAAACTGATGTTTATTTCTTATCAATTTGTATATAGTACGTCTACAAATATGTGCAGGTTTCTTATGGTTGAACTTCAAAAGTTTGAGAACCACTGGGTTAGAGTTTAGGAATTCCCATCTAAAGAACCTCAATACCCTACCAAGCAGAAGGCTCCCATATCTATGCTGGGCATGTCTATTGGTGTCGTACAGAGATAAAAGTGCAAGTTTGGTTTTAGTTTGTCGCTCTACTGTCATCTTGTGCTCCCTTTAGGCTAATTAGACCGGGACCTACAGTTTAAAGCTGATTCCTAACCATGAACAAACATCTATGCCACCGTCAGGATTCGAACCTGAAGCATCAAAATCCAGAGCGCTAGCCAATTGGCCATCAGGCCACACTGAAGTGTAGGAGATCTCAAGTTCGAATTCGCTGGTGCGTCCGTTGTAGTCACTGTTTTCAGAAATGAAGAGATTCGATGGTCATTGTGACGTAAATAAAGCATATCGCATGGATAGTCGGACTGCCTGGTAGGAGTTATCCGGGTTTTTTCCATACGACAAGCTAATGCGGGGCAGTTATGCCTAAAAGTCTATCTCTTTTCACCTATTCGGAGTATTGTTCATGGCACAAGTGAAACACGAATGCCACCACTGTTCAATAAAAGAAATATATGTTCAAGGCTTCAATCCCACCTGCAAAACATGCATTGAAAAGTTTCTCTTGGTTTAAGTACGTAAAATGAAGAACCTCGGTTCTACTTTTCAGTATGTTTGGCGAGTAAGAGTATTCAATAATAGAAATTAGCTTAAAAGTGTCTAATGGGCAATATTTCTTATAAAAGATAGTTGTTCTAATGCAGCTGGCAATACAGACAGTTAATCTTTATGCCATACGTACCGCTGTTACTCATTTAGTACTACTCAGGGGGCAGGTGTAGTTTGAAGATATGCTACTGACGCGAGTAACACTACCTCCCACAACGCTCTACGATCCTATTACATTGGGACCTACGGTTTAAAGTGGATTCTGAACCACTACAAACATCCATGGCACATCTGGATTCGAACTCGAAACCTGTGGTACCGAGCGCCAGAGTGCTAGCCCCTCCATCAAGCCCCTCTTATAAAGAATAAATAATGCTTTTTTAATGCATGCTTGCTTTTAAAATAATTACAATTGAATAAACTTGCATAAAAAAATTTAAAATTTTGATACAAATTTCTACAGTATTGTTTATTAGATATTACATGTAAGTATTGTTAAATTAACAATTTAATATGTATTTTGTTTTAAAGTTCGCACTTAATTTTTTAGGGTGGACTTCCATATTGGCTTCTGAGGATTGATCCCAATATGAAATTGAGGTTTTATGATCCGAGTAAGTATTTGTTAACATGTTTCTGATATCTTGAGAAGGGTAATTATTGTTTATCAAGCTTGACGAGCTATTAATTTTTACTTTCATCATTGGCACAACAGCCCAGTGTGGGCCAAGACCGTCTACCTACTAGTAAATTTCGAGACGAGATATATATATATATATATATTTTTTTTTTTTTTTACGGGTTAGGATTGTCCGCTCTACGCCCAACGCTCAACAGTCATATGAGACCGGGACCTACGGTTTAAAGTGGATTCGAACCGACACACATCCATGGCACCGCCGGGACTCGAATCGAAACCTGTGGAAACCTGAGAGCTAGACTCGGCCATTCAGGCCCAATTTTTACTTTAGTTAACTTGATTAAGAAAAAAAATTTGCCAAAGAAAATTTTTAATGAATATACTTACATAATAACATTTTCCCATTCGAGACGTAAGAAGCCGAACCTTCCTTTAAAAAACGAGCATTTTAATATCATGAATGAGTGAAGACGTAAAGTAGAAGCCCAACGTTCTTGAACGAAATTTATTACACGACTCAGAAAAGATGCATGAGGCAAAACACTTGGCGAACAAAGAGCTCTCTCTCTCTCTTACGGAGAACGAATTACTACGCAAAGCATCTAATAGTTACAGTCTAAACATGCTGTCCAACTTGAAATAACATTTCAACAACAAGTCATATAAAAAAAAAAAAAAAAAGACAATTCCTACTTTTTTTCACTCTATTGCAGAAAAGTCCTTTACAAATAAAGTTGAAATTTTGCTCTTACATCTGGCGCCATCTATGGGTAGATACATGCCACTTAAATCTAAAAAAAACTGAGATTAATTAATTAAATTTAATGAATGAATTAATACTTGAAAAGGCTGTATTAACATCAGTGTCATCCACTACAAGTTCAAAAAATGTATTTGAACTGGAGTGGATGAATAAAAAGCATTTCATAAACGATTGAAAATTTGAACAAGATATATAGAGGGAGAGTGTGAACTAATAGAAAGAATTGAATAAAGGAACAATGAAAGTGTTGCATCACATACTAATATACATGAATGAAATTAAAAGAGTTGAATGAATATTCAATAGAAATGTAATAATTAATACAATAAATGCAATGCTACAATTAACATACATTAATAAAATTTAAACTGGTAACATACATAATTTTTGTGATATTTCTTTTAAAAGTAAGTTTAAAAGTTTAAATGTATTGTTTTGATGGTAACTACCCTAACAATATTATCAAGAACAGGGTATAATTGTATTGTTCTACCCATTTTCCATTTAGTTGGGGGCAAATAATCATCTTTAAGAAGACACAAAGATGATTAATTTGAAAATTTTTAGTTAGTAAAATCCACTTTGGTCTTTGTTGCAATCGACAATTCGCCTTCTTACCGAAAACAAAATATTACACAAAGCATCTAATACAGTTACAGTTTAAACAATGTGCGTAGTCAACGTTAAGCATCATCAGGCCGTCAGGTGCGAAGAATTAAACAATTTAAATACAAGATTGGGTTCAATTAAAAATAAGCTTTTCTTGATTTTTGCGGCACATCATACAACAATAATAAATCTAAATTGATTTCTGAATGTTATAGTTCTTAAGTTATATTGGAATAAACACGCATTCATATAGTATATCTCGTATATATATATATATATAGATAGATAGATTAAATAAGCTTATTTGGTAACTAATTATAAGCTTTATTATAAAATATTTTAGTATTCAACACGTAAACATTATTATATTTTAAATTAAAGAACATTATCTAATTTTGACATGCGGATATTGTATGCTTAAATTATATTATATTCAGCGATCTATTTATATTATTGTATTGCTTAAATATTTTAGTTTAACGTTTATTTTTAAAGAACCTTATAAGTAAAAGAAAGACATTGTAAAATTTGTTTTTAATAACATTCAGAGACTAATAATAAAAAAATTATGCTAATAACTTCAAATGTAAAAATCGATTTTCTTAAAAAAAAAATTTGTAAGATAATTGGATAAGCTAATTGACAGGCATATATATATATTATTATTATTTTTTTTTTTTTTTTTAGATTTCATTAAATATATGGACCAGTGGTTCAACGTGTTACTACCAAAGATAGAACCGTTTCTGTATAATAATGGCGGTCCAGTAATTAGTATTCAGGTATATTTTATTAATTTTTATTACCAGTTTTTATAGTAACAAATTTTAATTATTTCTTTTAATGTTTACTTTCCCATGTTTTAAATGACTCTGTAAGTAATTTTGAATAATAGCATTAAATGGAAACGTAAAATTTTTTCTAATGCAGCTGGTAAACACTTAGACAGCTGTCTTGGATGCTTTAAGACAAGCACTGCACAGACGTTACTCACTTTGCACTACCCAGGGGCGCGTGTCACTTGAAGATGAGTTACGGACGCGGAGTAACAATGCCACCGCAACGTTCTACGATCCTATTAGACTGGGACCTACGGTTTAAAGTGGATTCCGAACCACCACAAACATCCATGGCACCGCCGGATTCGAGCCCGAAACCCGTGATACCGAGAGCCTAGTCACTCAGCCATTCAGGCCTCTACATTTATTTTTTCATTACGCTATTTTGCGTAAGCAAATTTATCGTTTTCCCCATTATAATGCCTTTTCAAGGGGCACGCGTCTTTTAAATGTTCATGGTTACTTCATATCTTAGGCGCCCAGTTAGGCCAGTGTGTTTTCACCAGCTTGTTACGTATCGTCATTATTTTTCCAGTTTAGTTGATCATTTTATTTTCCATATTTTTTCTTTGTTGGTTGCTTTGATATTTATTTTTGTTTGGTTAATTCCTCTGATTTAATTTTGATTTTACTAACTATATCAGTATTCTGAGCCCCGCGCGGGAAATCAGTGTCTTAGAAAAAGGTTTTCCTGTCGATTGAGTTGCAAATTTTTGTCTTTGTAACACATGTTGCAAAAAGATATGGAGAGTTCATCTCTGTTGTGATGGATATGGAGAGTGTTGTATATGGAGAGTGCATCTCTATAAAGATGTATCAATGAATGAGCAAATTAACATGCTCTCGCATTTGGAGATATTTAGGATTCAAGTGATGTATCGCGTCTTGAGTATCTCGTTGAGGGTGGAAGTTGTCTAAGAAGAGGATCCTGACTGTATAGGTTCGTATTAGTACCATTCAAGAATCTGTTATTATCCATTGAGCACCATAGGAAAAGTGTTGTATTTTGACCCGAATTCTTTTCAAATTCAGTTATTCTTTCTTTAAAAATCCCAATGACTGAGTAGCTAGCGCTCTGGCGCTCAGTACCATAGGTTTCGGGTTCGAATCCTGACGGTGACATGTATGTTTGTAGTGGTTTGGAAATCCACTTTAAACCGTAGGTCCCGGTCCTAATAGGATCATAGAGCGCTGCGGGGTGTTGCTACTCCGCGCCCATAGCTTATCTTCAAGCTACACGCATCTCCTGGGTAGTGCTAATGAATAGAGTTGGTGCAGCGCTTGCCTTAAGGCATCAAAGACAATTGTCTAAGTGTTTCTCAGCTGCATTAGAACAAAAAAAAAAATACTCCCATAAAAAAAATTTAAAAATTAAAAAAATAATTAAAAATTTTATATTATCCGGCTGCAAAAAACTATATCCCAACCCATCTTTTCTAATGATGAATTAACTAAGCAAGAGGCAATATTCTCTGCTAATATAATAGGTCAATCTACTAACTACAAATAAAAATATAACTGATATTATTTGTCCACTATCACAAAACCCATACCACTTTCCTCTCCGAAACCTACATATACTGATAGTGCCACTATTGCATCTATTGCAATTTTTTTTCGAAGGCTGGATTAGAGAACACAATCCTATTCCAAGCCCAACAACATTTTAAGAAATCATTCAACCGGGAGAGTTTATATGCTAGGTTGATTATAATTAAAGTTGCACTTTTAAAAATGCCGAAAAAAGAAACACTCGTCAATGAGTTCGAATTTGAATTGAAGATACTTGAAGAAGGGGGAAACAGTACAGCATTAAAAAAAAGGTTCGAAAATGTATTAATAGATGGCACTGCAAGCGACATAAGAAAAAGTGAATTCAACTACCAGTGATATTTTGAATCCAAATTACAACGTATTTGGTATGAGTTGCACATTAAATCAACTGTAGTGCAGTGTGCTTGATTGTTTCGGTTTTTTGACGGAAAAAATGACTTCCAAGTCATTCAACAAGTGTGACACTGTTGGTGGAAAGCCCATCAACTACATCAAGGTCATACAAAATAGGATGAGAAAAAATCAGCGGAACTTTTGGAACTTTATGATGATTCCATACCGTTTCCCTTCTTTTAAGTATCTCCAATTCAAATTTGAACTCATTGTGACAGGTGGTTCTTTTATACAGCATTTTGAAAGTGGGGTTTAATTATAATCACCCTGTATATATATATAGTATAATGTGTGTGTGTGTAAATCGCAACAGTTAATATAAATAATAATAGATTCAAAAAGTAATAGTTAAATAATTGGCAATACATATAATCATTATTGTCTTCATATATGTTTTGAGGCTATTTGGGATGTCCATATATTTAGAATTTAAATTAAATTTTCACCTAATTTTACGAATGGCAATACAGTTTTATGACAATTTAGATGACAATACCAATTACAAAAGAATTGAAAGGGCCTCAGCAAAGAATCAGGCAAAACCTAACTTTACTAGATGTAGAAGCATTTCAAGAACTTAAGCCAAATTAGCAGATATAAATGCAGATGGTATTAAAATCAATTTTCAACACAGCTTTAAGAGGGCCTGATGGCCGAGTGGCTAGCGCTCTGGCGCTCGGTACCACAGATATCAGGTTCGAATCCCCGCCGGTGCCATGGGTGTTTGTAGTGGTTCGAATCCACTTTAAACCGTAGGTCCCGGTCCTAATAGTCTCGTAGAACGTTGCGGGGGCATTGTTACTCCGCGTCAGTGGCTTGTTCAAAATGACACACGCGCCCCTGGGTATTGCGAAGTGAGTAACGTCTGTGCAGCCCTTTTATGGCATAAAAGATCACGGTTTATTGCCAACTGCATTAGAAAAAAACCACAGCTTTAAGACGATAATGAATTTAATATTAACTCTCATTTTATTGTTAAATTTTTTATATTTAAATCTTATTGCATTTGACTCAATTTTGAGACAAGCTTTTTAATTGGAAACAATCTATATTCATATATTTATTATTATTTCATGAAAAATTAGCACAATTTTTGATGAAAGTTCTATAAAAATGTTATCTGTAATAATTCTTGTCTTATTGATTTTTTTATAGATTGAAAAATGAGTACGCTTTTTTCTGTGGCTGTGACCAATACAAAGCTCATTTGAGGGACTTCTTTAATGCGAAATTAAAAACACAACGTTGTGTTATTTACAACAGATCAACCTTTTCCAAACAGTTTAGTTTGTGGTAAAACATACGATGTTCTCGCCACTACTGATTTTGGGTGCAGGTAAGCTAATTTCATTTGATTCGAATTTGATCTCACATTTATGCATTTTTTTTTATTAGTACCTCAGTTTCCCATAATTCATTCATGTATTTAACGAAATTATAATCTAACTAACTCATAATTTAGGAACATCACTAAGCAGAATTTGAAGTTAAGGTCAAGTTAAAAACAAAAACTAATCATGTGACTTTTTAACAGAAATATTAATTATGTCGTGGGATCATATCTCACGTGTTTGCCATGAGACCATAATATTTTTGTAGGGACTAATAATTTCTAATTAAAAAGGGTTTGATTAAAAAAATAGATTTTTGCATTAAAATATTCAGGAATGAAAATGATGGGAAAAATTGTGAATTCTGCATAAAAATACAAACGGAATATGAGTTGCTTTAAAGATTTTATCTATCTTTTTGGCCTATTTTGATTATTCAAAATGTCCTGGTATAAGTTTTTCCCGTGATTCAGTTATTGCTTCCTTTCACCTTCCGTATTGATACGATTATTGTGATGTTCATTTATTAAGAATTACGGCTTACATATCTAATTGTATGTTACGCAATTCTGAACAATCAATAAATGCTGAACATTTTGTTACTCGCATTGTAGTAAAGAATTTTAATAATTTTAATTGCTAAATTTAAAAATATTGAGGCTAGAAAGTTAATGTCAAGTACCTGATATTTGTAAATAAATGAATAATCAGAGTATTGCTACTTCTGTCTGAGGTAGTACTTCTAGACATTGTTACATTTGCCTGAGATAGTATCACTTCTAGACATTGTTACTCTGTCTGAGATAGTACTTCTAGACATTGTTACTTCTGTCTGAGATAGTACTCTAGACATTAAGTTACTTGGTTCGAGGTAGTAATTCTAGACATTGCTACTTCTGTCTGAGGTAGTAATCTCCCAGACATTGCTACTTCTGGTTTTGAGGTAGTAATCCCAGATTGGCTACTCTGTCCGAGGTAGTACTTCTAGACATTGTTACTTCTGTCCGAGGTAGTACTTCTAGACATTGTTACTTCTTGTCCGAGGTAGTACTTCTAGACATTGTTACTTACTGTCCGAGGTAGTACTTCTAGACATTGTTACTTCTGTCCGAGGTAGTACTTCTAGACATTGTTACTTCTGTCCGAGGTAGTACTTCTAGACATTGTTACTTCTGTCCGAGGTAGTACTTCTAGACATTTGTTACTTCTGTCCGAGGTAGTACTTCTAGACATTGCTACTTCTGTCCGAGGTAGTACTTCTAGACATTGCTACTTCTGTCCGAGGTAGTACTTCTAGACATTGCTACTTCTGTCCGAGGTAGTACTTCTAGACGTTGTTACTTCTGTCCGAGGTAGTACTTCTTAGACGTTGTTACTTCTGTCCGAGGTAGCAACTTCTAGACGTTGTTACTTCTGTCCGAGGTAGTACTTCTAGACATTGCTACTTCTGTCCGAGGTAGTACTTCTAGACATTGCTACTTCTGTCCGAGGTAGTACTTCTAGACATTGTTACTTCTGTCCGAGGTAGTACTTCTAGACATTGTTATTGTCCGAGGTAGTACTTATGTTACCGTCCGAGGTGTAGTACTTCTAGACATTGCTACTTCTGTCCGAGGTAGTACTTCTAGACATTGCTACTTGTCCGAGGTAGTTCTAGACATTGCTACTTCTGTCCGGAGGTAGTGCTTCTAGACATTGCTACTTCTGTTTGAGGTAGTACTTCTAGACATTTGCTACTTCTGTCCGAGTAGTACTTCTAGACATTGTTACTTCTGTCCGAGGTAGTACTTCTAGATATTGTTACTTCTGTCCGGAGGTAGTACTTCTAGACATTGCTACTTCTGTCCGAGGTAGTACTTCTAGACATTGTTACTTCTGTCCGAGGTTGTACTTCTAGACATTGTTACTTCTGTCCGAAGTAGTACTTCTAGACATTGTTACTTCTGTCCGAGGTAGTACTTCTAGACATTGTTACTTCTGTCCGAGGTAGTACTTCTAGATATTGTTACTTCGGTCTGAGGTAGTACTTCTAGGCATGGCAGGTAGCACTTCCATTCGTATGAGAAACTCAAACAATTAGCTTGATAACCTCAAACGACGAATCTTTCAGCGAGGCATTCGTCCTTTGACAGAGAGAGGTGGGGAAAAGTAGGGTTCAGCGATGAACAATACTTTGACTGATATATTATTAAAACTTTTAATAAATATCAGTAAAAAGTCAGTCTTTTATTAAATCTGATGAAAAAAACTTCTTAATTTATCTAATAAATGGTGAATGCATGATATAATGAGGTAAGATGTAACGAGGGACCACTAGATTAATAAATTTCAGTTAATCTTTTAAGGGAAAGTTCTTGGCAAGAAGAATATTCTATGGTAAAAAATCTGTAAGCAATTTATGATAAGTCTCTTAAAATCTGCATTATTGACTAAGAAATATGACATTTTATCCAGGTGCCAACGTTACCCTCAATTTCTTTCACAACTATTACACTCAGGCTGAAGGTCCTTTGGTCAATTCGGAATTTTATCCCGGATACCTGGATCGATGGGGGCATCCGCACTCGACGAGGACCACAGAAAGTGTTGTGAAAACGCTGACAGAAATGCTATCGATGAACGCATCAGTGAACTTGTGAGAAATAATTTTGAATCTTTTAAATACTATTTTGTCTTATTTAAAAGTTGACCAAACATAAAAATGAAACAAGCGCTATTTTTTTTTTTTTTTTTTTAATTTTGACATTAATACAGATGGGTTAATACAGGAATGGCCAAACTTTTTTTCGATCAGGGCCAAAAATCGAAAAAAAAAAAGTGTGGCGTGCCAAGATAAATTTTTCTAAAATTTTAAAAACTATATACAAGTATTACAGTTTAAATATGTTAATTAGATGAATGAAATTGTTATTTCATTTTTAAAAGTTACTTATATTGAAGTTCGAAGTGAGATGTACTGATTCTAAGGAACGAGGTTAAATGATCATCCGGCAGTCTATTTCTGAAAAATTCTTTCAAGGTTCACAGTTGAAAACACTTGGTTACATATATAAGATGAAGCAAGCATAGCACTGATTTTCTGAAAGAAAATTCTGGATTAGTGAGATATTTGAGATATAATTTGGGAAAATTACTTTCGATAATGATTTGTAAACTCTAACTTTGGCATATTTAGAAGCAACTGCTTGAGATGATTACTAGATTGCAACTCAACTAATCCAACCTGCAATCTGACCTCACTGCTTCACACAGTTTAAGTTTAAAGGCATGGTAAAATATGCAATTCTGTTTGAACGCTTCCTTAGAAAAAGGAAGAAAAAAATACTTATTCAAAGTAGAAAAGGCCATGAATATATAATATATAAACATATATATATATATCTTCAATTTGCTTCTGACCGGCAAATTAAAATTCTATCCGCGGGCCGGATAGAACCTTCCGTCGGCCCGGAGTTGACCTCCGCGGGCCGTAGTTTGCCCAACCTTGGGTTAATACAATCTACTGAAGAATGCGTTGGATTCCTGAACTAAGAAAGCTTGGTTCGAAACCAGATATCGAAATGAAAGTTTTTATGTTCAGGCCTGGAAGCAAACCACAGATCCATAAGTTGGAAAACTGTGTTGACAAATTTTGGGGGTAGTATTCCCTTCCCCAAAAGCGTGGCACGTTGATGAGTAACATTGAATATCATGCATATTTGGCATTGCAGTGAAATAATTGTATTGTAGTCAAGTTAAAATACTCGAGGTTTAAAGCAACAGCAACCTTAACATGTGGGCCTGAATGGTCGAGTGTCTAGAGCTCGGTGCCACAGGTTTCGGGTTCGAGTCTCGGCTGTGCCATGGATGCTTGTAGTGGTTCGAATCCACTTGAAACCGTAGGTCCCGGTCTAATAGGATCGTAGAGCGTTGTCTTGAGGTTTAGTCAGTCTTCAGGCCTCGTGGTTACTCTCTAAAGTGAAGCTGCATATTATCCTTAGTCATGACCAGTCGTTTATTACAGGGTCTTCTGGACGTGTAGCCTTTCATGCACCAGGGGGATTAGTAACAACAACACATTAATACAAATTGTCATCACTATAACTATCATGGGTTTACTAGTTAATATTCAAATTAATAGTATATCTTGGTGCAATTATTCCTTTGACTCGAGAAAATGATCTTAAATACAGCATCTGGATCATTTTTCCATCTCATTTTTTACCCTTTTATGTAGCTCATTGTCCAATTAATATTTGTACGCTTATTTTAAACATTGAACAATGTATTCATTATTTAAAAGCGACAATTAAATCAAAAATTGTAGATCCTACTTGGAGATTTTTACCAAATTAGTTGTTAGCATTGGATATGATTATTTCTAAATGATCAGAAGTTCTGTGTAACAATATAATTGCATAAACATAAAATAAAAATATAATTTCCTTTCATTGACAAAACATTTTTAATAAGCATCATAGTTATAGGCATCTTACACTTTTTATAGTTATAGATCTCTTCTGAAATAGATGCATTTAATAATGAAATATTGTTTAAGCCTCTTTATTTTATACAAATAATGCATTTTACTTTAGGTAAAAGTGGCTGCAATTAAGTGATGTATTCTTTTTTTTCAGTTATCTTTCCACGGGGAACTTCTTTTATGGATTCACAGCTGGTAAATAAACTTTTGTTACATTTTTTTTTTTTTGTAATTACGTCGAGGGACTGGGTCGTATTAATCATGTAACAGAGCAGCCAAAGGTGGGACTGCAACAACGAGCGCTATTACTCATTCAGCATTACTCAGAGGGCACATGTAGCTTGAAGACATACTACGAACATGAGTAACAATACCCCCTCACCACGCTCTATGGTCCTAATAAACCGGGACATACATGGATTCCGAACCACTACAAACATCCATGGCACCTCCAGGACTCAAACCTATGGTACAGAGTATTAGTCCCTCTGCCATCAGGCCCGAGTATTCTATTACATCGTTACATAAATACAGTCTGGAAGATGTCTTCATTTCTATATCGCTCTAATTCAGTACTCGACCATTACTTAAAACCGTATTGGAGAGACACTGTACTGGATTCATCAGACCGTACTGGACCGTACCGTACTGGATTCATCAGACCGTACTACGTATTCAAAACCGTGCTGGATTCATCATCAGAAAAGACAATTAGTTGTCATTAGCTGTACCTCCACTTGTGCTGGTAAGACCATTATAAAATTGTGACATCGATGGTTTTGTGTGCAAGAAGTTCTACTCAGAGAAGTAACGACAAATGGTGCTCGACTCATGGCACTGCTTAAAGTTTAGGAATTTTAGCTCATTATTGATTCCAGAGACGACATAGCAAAATTGGAACAAAATATTTTAAATTTTTTTTTTTTATTTCAGGTTCAAACATAATCAACAACGAGTTTCAAGCTTGTATAACAAGTTATGATTTTGATGCACCTCTGAGTGAAGCTGGAGATCCTACACCGAAGTATTACGCACTTCGAGAAGCTATAGGAAAGGTGAGTTACCCAAGTTGATTCAGCCCAAATAATTGCATAAGTGTAAAATTATTTAAATTTTTTTCTTACAAATGAAAGGTTTTTGCAAGTTATGTTTATTACCTGATGTTTTTATTTCTATAATATATGTCTTTATATATATATATATAATTCTTCTGTGAGTGTGTTTGTCTCTGCATTTCTGCTAACCGGCTTGACCGATTTGGAGGAAATTTTTGTGTGTGTTTGACAAAATATGGAGCATGTCTTTATGCTATCCCCTTTGCTATACCGTTCAACAAATGGCTATGAAAATGGGTAATAATATGTAATCGAGCATATGAAATAGGTTCACGCTATTCATTTAATTGTTACTTGCCACCAGAGGGTGTTGCAGCATTTCAACTTACAGGCCATTGAAACGATATCCATGAATATTAGTATGTACCTATATTGGAACAAGGAGAATGTATTTGAGAGATATAATTTTTTATAATGCATTTTTTTCTATAATGAATTATATAAATATATACAAATATATATATATATATATACAAATATTTGATAAATTATTAATTTTTTTTTTTTTTAAAAGAAGTATTTGTCTGGTTAGTGTAAAAAATCCAACCGTATTAACACCATCAGCCAAAGTTGCAAAATTGTCAATTTGATTTCTTATATATTGCCACAAAAGCCTAAAATTATTAAAAAGTCATCAGACAACAAATTAAAAAAAGTATGCCACGTGGAATTATATTGTATATATACCTGAATTAGAAAACCAGATTATTAGATAGTTTATATTCCCAATTGAACCCGGTAGGTGGCGCTGCAATCGATGTAATTCCGTACGTATGTTTGTCACTGAACTCCTCCTAAAGTCCACCGTATTAGTCTACTCGTATTTTTAAACTGGAACTATAATTGTAATCGAGAAACAGAAAAATTAAGATTCTGAAATCTGATTTTTCTGTGTTAACTATCATACTTCGATCGATGTTTTGCTAATAATAAATAAAAAAAACTCTTAGTAGATAAGAAGATATTGTTAAAATGTTTAATGCATATTGGTAATTACAAAAAAATAGTTAATTGATATGTTTTCTTTTTAGTTTCTTCCTCTTCCACCAGGACCCGTTCCTCAGCCTTCACCAAAAATGAAATTACCTCCTATAACTCTGAAAAAAGTAAGCCAGTCAGTAACATTTAAGGGAATAAGTGTTTTAAATCTTTCATGGGTTATTTTTTATTATAATTTATTTAATAGGAAATTGATCAATTATAATTCGTATGATTTGTTAACGAAAATTATTGTTTGAATAACAGAATTGGGATAAAGAGGTGTTTTTATTAAATATTACTATAAATACTATAAAGGCAGTTATATAAAAATATTCAAGATGGAAATAAGTATCGATCAAAAATAGCAATCGGAGTATAAAAGAAAATTACATTCATTATTGTTAACTGGGACAATTTTAAATTTTTTGTGGTTAATTTATTACATTTATTATTTTTAATTATATTAAATATTATTAAACTAAATATGTATTTTAAGGAACAGAAGAAGAAATAAAATCTGAAACAAGAGTTAATTTAAAATTTTGATTGTAATGCAATTTTAAATGCTATATATAAAAAGCTTGCCAATTGCAATATTGAACCGATTACTTTATAAAATATTGGAACTGATTATTGTATCTAAAATGTAGATCTTGAACAGTTAAGGTGTTTAGAAAAAAAAAAACTCGATGGGTGTGGTCGAGCATTATCCTGTGGAAAATGCCTTTAGGGAGCCCTGCCATGAGAGGCTCCACATGTGACTGAAAAATGTCGTAAATATAGAACTGAAGTTTCGTAAAACCATGAATCATTACTTGATCGTGTGTCGTCGTATACATGAACATCTTACATCAAGGGTGTTCTTTGAAATACTAGGCATCATAGAAGCGTTAATCGCTGTCTCCAAATACGTACATGTCTGCCATCAGCACCCAAATTGTCATTGAAGAATCCTCCGCTCTATCACAGTCCTGTCCTATCAAACGATACTATGCATCATTCTAAACGGAGGCGATGGAGGGGCGTTGTTAGTGACAGCACACGTAATGGGCTCAGCGATAGAAAACAATAATCATCGAGGGCCCCTCGCAACGGTACGGGATAGATATAGGGGCTCTTATAGATAGTGCCGTTTGCGTGCTAATGTCAGACGATGAAATGTTTCTGCATGTTATAGATTGCCCAAGGATATCTTGAGCCAGCTGCTTTGTGGGTGAATTCATTCTCGTTTGCTGGTCCCCAATTCCTCTTTATAGTAATATCAGAACGGCCGAGATAGTGAGCAGCTTGCCAGCTGACCATCCAGCCTCTGTCATCCCAATGATTCTTAACGTTTCAAGCCCCAACAGCTGTCAGCAACAGAGGAATTAGGTGCTTTTATTTTACTATAAGTAAATCATATAGTAAAATAAAAGCACCTCTAATTCCTCCGCAGCAAAAAATGCACACAATGTGCACAGAGCGACTGTTTATATGCTAGAGGGGACGTACCTCAATGCCCTTTAGTGGCCTTGCGTAACATGAATTGATACTGAAATTGAAATCATTTGCTTAGTGTCTTATGCAAACCTTCATTCCAAGTTTCATAGCGATCCGAAAACTCTTTCTTGGTGAGCTAATTTTTATGGTAATGAGTGTATAAGTTTAATTTTTAAAAAAAGTATTTTTAAGTTTTTTTACTGCAATATTGGATAGTGCAATTATTATTTAATATTTGTCTTTACCTCACTGTTTCATATCAGTAAAACTTTTAAAAAAATTTATAGATTATGTCAATATGGGATTATATTGCTAAAGCAAACAATCTCGGTGTTCTCAACTTATCCTCTTTCATTTGAAAACTTTATCATGTGAGTATACTCAAGTAAGAACCATTTTTATAAGCAATAATTTAAACTTTTGAATAGTATTGATACTTTTTGAAGTTTAAACGAAATTTATCTAAGCACAAGTAATAAAAAGTTTGAAAAATAGGTATAATTTTTAAACATGTTTAAGCAATTTTTAAAAATAACACAGTATGAGTTATGGTTTAAGATATTAAAGATTAAAAATGTGTTTTAAAAATATGACCAATTAAATAAATTATTGAACGAATGAAGAAATATAAGCAATGTTCATATGAAGTCACAATAAATTGATTGAAAGCGAAGGTTCTGCTAACTAAACTCAAAGATTCCATTCCATATAAGCCTCTATATTACTGAAACAGCAAGGCTAAAAAAGATCTGTTCGAATTGAAGAGAGAAACTCGCAATTAAACAGAACGTTTTGAAATATTAAAATGATTAGATTCACAACGATTAAGCAAATGATATGCATTCAATTGCATTAGCAATAAAATATTGGATTTTAAAAAAATGTCTTAACTGATCATATTTCCAAACAGGTTTTTTTTTTGTTCTAATGCAGCTGGCAAACACTTAGACAGCTTGGTCTTGGATGCCTTGCGCTGCACAGACGTCCTCATTTCGCATTACCCAGGGGACGCGTGCAACTTGAAGATAAGCCACGAACGCGGAGTAACAATGCCCCCGCAACGCTCTACGATCCTATTAAAACCGGGACCTACGATTTAAAGTGGGCTCCGAACCACTACAACACCCATGGGCAAAGCCGGGATTTGAACCCGATACCTGTGGTACCGAACGCCAGAGCGCTAGCCATTCGGCCATCAGGCCCCTATTTCCAAACATTTACAATGAGGTTTTTTTCCATTAACATCACATCCCAAAATAAGCCAATGCTACACGCAGTTTTACAGAAAAACAAAATGTGTTTTCCATTTGGTGATATTACTTTTCCCAAGTCATCACAATGTCCATCTTCAATCAACATAATATAATAAGATATAAAAAAGACATCGCATATATTCTGGTAATCAAATATTATCGACATTACAGTAAATCGGCATTTGATTCGTTCAGCTCCATCAAATCTTTCAGGTTCATCTGCAACGCTAATTTAATAATGGAGGATAATAACACAAAGGGGAATATATTCAACAACAATCTTTATTGCTATTACAGATTATTGGGGGAGAAGACTTGTAATTCAACATAGTTAAAATTACTCTTGACCAAAGTAAGAGAAAGAATGACTAAAAATTATTAAAATCAGAAGAGATTAAATAAGTAATTAGGAAAGAGATTAATTTTTTTATTAAAAAACGTTGTTGTTAACTAAATTAAATAATTTTAAATTGAAACAAAGTAAATTGAAGTAACAAATTCATTAAATATTTTTAAATAAAATTTTACTTAAATGGACTTTTGACAGGTTTCTTATTTTAAAAACAATTTCTGGTGCTTTGAATGCCCCCCTTCCGGTTTTTCAGATTTCATATACAGGAGGATTATAATTAAAGTCCCACTTTCAAAATGCTGCAAAGAAAGAACCACTCGTCACAATGAGTTCAAATTTGAACTGAAGATACTTGAAGACGGGAGATACGGTATGGAGTAAAAAAAATAATAATAATAAATTGTTCCCGATTTTTCCCATCCAATTTGGTATGACCTTGCCGTGGCAGATGGGCTTTCCACTAACGCTGACACAACTGTTGAAAATACTTTGGTATATGGTACTTTAAAGTACCTTAAAAAAAAAAATTTTCCCTTCAAAAAAAAAACCGAAACAATCAAACACATCGAACACTACAGTTGATTTAATGTGCAACTCATGCCAAATACGTTGTCATTTCGATTCAAAATATCACTGACAGCCGAATTCACTTTCTTTATCCCGCTTACAGCACCATCTATTAATACACCTTGGAACTCTTTTTGATGCCATACCGTTTACCCCTTCTTCAAGTATCTTCAGTTCAAATTTGAACATAATATGGCGAGTGTTTCCTTTTTTACAGCATTTTGACAGTGGGATTTTAATTATAATCACGTATATATATATATATATATATATTTATATATATACCTATTGTGCTCCATCACAATAGGTATATATGTATGTATGTCATCTTTAATATCTCTAATATATAATAATAAGTTGTAAAGTTGTATGGGTTATAAATAAATAATAAGTTTTTAAATTGGTATTATGCTATTACTTGATACATGAGGCCTTCTTAATATTTTCCAAATGATTTTGTTTCAGCCTTTCGGATTTGTCTTGTATAAAGTTAGTGTCCCATTCCAACCAACTGATCCAGGTGTTTTGACAGTGAAAGGCATTGCCGACAGAGGCTATGTTTTTGTAAATAAGGTATGCTGTCTTCATTTATTTATTTATTTATTTCCTCAATGAAAATGTTAACAAAGTTTCTGAAGTAGACTGCGAAAATACTTCATTTCATATAGCAATTTTAAAAAATGTGTTGACCTGTATACTATCTAAATCATATCTACTAACTTAAGAAAAGTAAAAATTAGAATTTTTTTTATTTGAAAAAGTTTCAAAATGGTTATTAGAACTTTTCTAGCTCAGTATTAACGTGTGAGCTAGTGAGCATTAGGGCTGATGTTCAATCCGCTAGCGACATTATTGTAGACACTGTTTCAAAAACGAGAAGACTCAATTGCGTTTGGGATGTTCAGCAGCTTGCCTGGTAGTCCCCCTAAACGTCCTCCCGGAAGGCACTACCCTTCTTCAGCTACACGGGACCAATCAGACTTCTATCTACGAATGCTCCATCACAACAGAAGCCGCTCTCCTTTTTCCCTCCTACCATGAGAACACATGGGTCCATGGAATCGGTTTAGATGTTGTTGTTGACCAAGTGGGATAACTTTTCTAAGGATATCGGCAAGGAACTAATTCGTTACGGAATATTAAAATAAAAAATGTAAAAATATTATTTTTATGAAAGCAGTCGATTCAAATGTTTCTTGTAACATATTTACAAATGTCACTGTTTTTCTGCCTTGCAGAATTGTTTTTGTTTTTTATTTTGTTTAGTGTGCTTCATTGTGTTATTTACAGTTGAAATATTTCATTTTTAACAGCACATTAAAATTAGACTGAAATTCTGCAGTGCAGTGATTTTTAAAAATTTAAAAATATAATTTTAATTAGAATTGAACACATTTTTTAATACGCTTTTATTAGCTTCACCTGTATGTTTGTATGTATGTAACTGACTCTTTGGACTCGATTTTGAGACTGATGGCGCCATCTACTAGCGAGTCAGTCAACTGATCAAACCCTACCTATTTTGTATAATTATGTTGTTTAATCTTAATTCCTTTGTTTTATTTTTACTTTTATCTTAAAATTCTCATTTAACTTTAACCTTTTATTTTTGGGCATCGTCAACGGTCTCTTAATTGTACCGATAGCTTTAGCTTTTTTCGATCTCCTGCTTTAATTGTTCTCAAGCAGGAGATGTTTCTCCTAAATTTCTTAAATTATAATTTAAAAAAACTAAAAACACGCTTTTAGAGCTAATCAAACTAAAAGTAAAAATAAACTAGTAGTTTAATAAAACTAAAAACACGCTTTTAGAGTTAATCTATCAAAAAAGTAAAACATAATTGTTAACATAAGAATAAAATTACTGACGAGAAAATGAATGTCACTGTTCTAAAAGCGTGGGGTGCTTTGTATGACATTTTAAACTAACTCTGCATTTCGGAATGAAACTAGTGAAAATTATGACGATTGATATCGAGCACCCCACGCTTTTAGAACAGCGACATTCATTTTCTCGTCAGTCATTTTATTCTTATGTTAACAATTATGTTTTACTTTTGATAAATTAACTCTAAAAGCGTGTTTTTTAGTTTTATTAAACTACTAGTTTATTTACAAAATCAGTTACGCATTAATTCCAATTACTTTAGGCTGTAACTTTTCCGTTGCATAAACCTTTTTTTTTCTCGTGTTGAACGCGTTGAAGACGAAGAGAGCTCTAGTCGACCCTCAATCTCAACCGACTAAGCTCACGTCCAAAAATCAAACATTTGGTGCTTGTAAACCGTCGATTTACAATTAGAGACCTTGCTGATGATATTGGAATTTCAAAGGATCGGTCAATTCCATTTTGGGCCTCAAACACGTCAAATCTCGATTGTTATCGAAAACATTGAATGCGGCAGCTCACACTGATCGACTCACACTTCTTCGTGACTTTTAAGTCAAAAATTAAACCCATATTCACACGTTCCACAACCATCGTATTCGCACCGTGCGATTTCCTTGTTATTCCCTAAACTCAAAAGACCACTCCGGGGACACCGTTTTGAGTCGATTGAAGAGATTCAATGTGAATCATCGCGCGCTTTGAAGGCCATCCCTGCCGATGACTTTTTAGCATGCTCTGAGAGTGGAAAAAAAAAGTTGGCATGAGTGCATTGTGTCCGGAGGAGATTACCTGATGCGATGGAATAAATTTGGAAAGAACAAATAGAGTTTCTGAAAAAGAAAATTGGTCTTACTTGTTGAGCACAGTAGTAACTAGTCTCTGATTACACTGAATTAGCTTTGGCAGCGACCATTTCTTACTTTGTTTTCGAACCTATTTCCTTCTTTAAAGCGTTTTATCAAAATCGCTTGGAATTTTATAGTTTTTATCTTTTAAGACTGCTGTTATGCGTTTTGTTCTTACATTAAATTCTAAATTTTATTGATAACCTATATATCAGCCGAGCCAATTATAATTAATTATTATTATTATTATTATTTTAAGGTTTTTCAGGGAATTTTAAGTCGGGAACAAAAAGTCGAGAGCATTCCTGTTCAAGTTTTGAAAGGCCAAGAAATAGAAATCCTCGTGGAAAATCAAGGACGTGTATGCGCCAATCAAATAAAAGATCCAAAGGTAAATACCTAACATTTTATCAAAGGATTTAAAGGAGTCTATATAAAACTCGGAAACAACTTTAACATAGATTGTTTTATAAATGAAGCAGCTGGCTTAAAAAATAACACAAAAAGGCAGACACAATTCAGTCGCCTGACCTTTTTGTTTTAATTAATCATCTTTCAAATCACTTAAAAGAAAAATTCGCTTTGGCCAATCTAGCAGATATGACCGGGCGCTACCAGGATACATAAAATAAAACATTTTAAGAAAAAAAAAGCTGCGTAAAATTAATGATTTTAGATTTTAAATAGCTCGCTTTAATTAATAAAAGTTGTCTAAATAAAACAAATTTTCTACTTAAAAATTTTTTTAATGAAACCTTAGCTAATAGTGTCAATTAATTTCAAAGTGTCGCCATCTGGTGGCATGAATATCTGACAGCGCTAAAAATATATTTTATTTAATAAAATATTAGTAAAAATTTTCTATAAACTTGTATTACGAAAAATAAAATCGGAAGAAAATAAATTACATATATGGACATATAAACGGGTGTTGCATGCCTTCAAGAAATAAAACTTGTTAACTCTTTTATTGAGATTTACAACTGTTCAAGACCGCTTTCTTTAGCTCTAGCACTGCCCTTTCTCGATTTATTAGATTCAACCAGTTACAGATATATCCACATTTTCTATAGATCTACGTGCGATTCTTCACTACGTGCGAGTCTATTCTGGTCTGAATGAAAGGTTTTCGTTTCTTGGATGGCATTGCAAATCAGTGTGAAATTCAATATACAAAAATACTTCCTACATTACAAATGAACAACCTTATAAAAACTTTTCTCCACATCTCCCCTCCTAAGCTCACTTCTATAGCTATAAAATTTCGAACATCTGAAGACGAGAGAGTGGGAGTTTCTTGAATTCCAATAGGTTTTATTTTTTCCTTTACTCTCATCGGCAATATTGCTGGACTTATTTATAGTATTCAGCTCCAAATGTATTGGGGCATGATGGCACCAGTTCATGAATGGCAACTGAAAATATTTTAATATAGAGCTCCAGTCAAAAATTATCTGAAGTTAGCAATTGCCGAATACTACTGTGAAGGAAGAAGATAGTTGGAATTGTTGGTTATAGTTACCGTTTCCTTTAGGTTTCCTTATGGTAACCTAAAGGAAACGGTAATATACTCGGATTTCTACATTGGCGTTTTCTTCAGGGAATACAGGCGTCTAGATTAAACTGGGACATTTTTATTAGTAAAATAAAAATTTTTTCTTATTTATTAAATAAAATTTTACATGGCCAGGATAGCCAGGATATCACTCTTCAGTTAGTGTCTTAAGCAGGGGTGAGTTAGTCAAGTTAGCCAAAAAAATTTCGACTAATCGAATTTTTATATCGACTCGCGACTCTTTACTACAATTTTATGGACTGTGATCTTTACAAATAGGAGCCTGATGGCCGAGTAGCTAGTGCTCTTTACCACAGGTTTCGGGTTCGAGTTCCGGTGGTGCCTTGGATGTTTGTAGTGGTTCGTAATCCAATTTAAATCGTAGGTCCCTGTCTAATAGGATCGTAAAGCGTTGCGAGCGTAATGTTACTCCGCGTCCCTAGCTTATCTTCAAACTACACGCACCCCATGGATAGTGCTAAGGGAGTAACATCGGTGCAGACCTTGCATGGCGTAAAAGAAAAACTGTCTAAGTATTTGCCAGCTGCATTAGAAAAAAATCTTTACAAATAGATATAAAAAATGTTGTGAAATAAATTCATTAACTTATTGAACTCCGGTTTAAAAGATTTGGGAGTCGAACTTTTAAACTGACTCCTTCAATAATGCTCGACTCCTCACTTTTGGTCTTAAGTTAAATTTTAAATGGAACTGACTATTATTAGGTGCTATAAGTAAGATTTCTAAGGATTTTCTGATTATTAGTAAACTTCAAAAAATCCAGACTCAACAATTGATCTCAAGAGCCCCAATTGTGAGTTGAATCTGAGTGTAATCCAAATTATTTTCATCTGATAATTCAGATTCGAATAGATAACTGATTGTGGCTTACCTTTATGAAATTAAATGTTTACCTAATATTTCACCTACCGTAAAAAATTATGATTAATTATTTTAAATCTGTTATATAGATTAATTAAATTATGTTAAAGGAATTATCAACCCAGAAGTAATATGTAAAACGATTCATTTTTTTTTTTCAGGGCATATTGCAAAATGTAACTCTGGGTTCCAAAACACTTGCAAATTGGACGATGATTCCAATTAATCTGGATCCTAAATCAATTCATGAAATCGAATCTTCAAAAGGGACCATAAGAACAAATGATGCACTTTCAGCTCCTTTTTTTCTTTTTGCGGGAGAGTTCACCATTCCTAATTCCGTGAATATCTTGGATACATTTCTCAAAGTGGATGGTTGGCACAAGGTAACACTGATTCTGTTCTTTTCCATTATCAAAATAAGTTTAATTCACAGTGCTAAATATATAACAACAGTAAATAACTATCGTGGAACCCGAATGGCCGAGTGACTAGCGCTCGGTGCCACAGGTTTCGGTTCGAATCCCGGCGGGCCATGGATGTTTGTAGTGGGTCAGAATCCACTTTAAACCGTAGGTCCCGGTCTATTATGGCTGTTGGGCGTGGTGCTTACAAGCCTATCCCGTAAAAAGGAAACATCTCCTGTCTCGAAATCTGCCAGTAGGTAGACGGCCTAAGCCCTCCACGAGGCTGTTGCACCACTGATGATGATGAAATAATTATCGTAAAATTAGTGTCCCTTTTAGTTAATTCATTAAAAACATTATAATCAATGCTAACTTGATAATTTGTTTTAATCTCCAAATTTCAATTAAAGTTAATTTTAGTAAAAATTAAATTCATTTAACCCATTTGTATCATAAGCGATATATTCTGGGAAATTTCTTGCCCATTATCATCGAAGCACGCATCGATTATAAAGGGTGATTATAATTAAAGTCCCACTTTCAAAATGCTGTAAAAAAAAGAACCACTCGTCACAATGAGTTCACATTTGAACTGAAGATACTTGAAGAAGGTGGAAACGGTACGGCATCAAAAAATAGTTCAAAGTGTATTAATAGATGGCGCTGTAAACGGCATAAAGAAAATGAATTCGGCTGCCAGTGATATTTTGAATCGAAATCACAACGTATTTGGCATAAGTTGCACTTTAAACCAACTGTAGTGTTCAATGTGCTTACTTGTTTCGATTTTTGACGGAAAAAAAGGACTTCCAAGTCATTCAACAGTCATGACACTGTTAGTTGAAAGCTTATCCACCATGGCAAAATCATACCAAATTGGATGGTGAAAAAAATCCTTAAAACTTTTTTATGTCATACGGTTTCCCCCTTCTTCAAGTATCTTCAGTTCAAATGTGAACTCATTGTGACGAGTGGTTCTTTTTTTTACAGCATTTTGAAAGTGGGATTTTAATTACAAACACCCTGTATACACGCACTAATGTAAAGTGACGATTACAAACGGATTAAAAGTATTTTTTCTGGTTAAAAGCAATCAATTCTAAACAAAAAAAAAAAAAAAAAAAAAATGATAAAAATAGAAGTTTTATTTATAATAGTGAAGAAATAAATATACTTACAAAATCTATTTCGTTATTTTTAAAACTGTTCATAAACATAGAACATTTCATGTCTTCAAGCAAAAATTAGCAGAAGAAATAATAGAACAAAATAAACTAAAAATAAAAGCATCAGCTACCCAAAAAAATTACACCATGTCCATCATTATCATCAAAATTTACATGATAATATTTTCTAATACCCAATATAACAATTTTATCACGAAAGGCTCATAAACGTTTTGTAGTTTGTTTATCGAAAAAAAAAGAGAAACGATTCCTTTTATCAGTGTGCTAATTGCCGTGGCGCTATATGTGTTGAACATTTCAAGCACTATCTATCATACGATGCAAAACTGCTAAATTGAATTTCTCAAATTATTTTCAATTTATAACTTTATTGAAATAAATCAGATTATAAATTCTTTTATGTGAGCCATTTTGGCTTTTTTTTTTTTTTTTTTTTTTTCCATTTTGAAATAACTTAAGTTACTTTAGTAATGAGCCAATTTTCCACTTTCTCGAATGATGCAAATGGGTTAAATTAGAAAAGGAATCGAAATCATCTTAATTTAAGATAATCTCTCTGTGAATTTCATACTCTCAAAATGTGGAGTATGAAATCCATAGAGAAGTAAAAGAAACATTCGGAAACATCTTTCGGACAACACACAAGATACTGAAAAATTTGCGATTAAGAACAATTCAATCATATATATTTTATTAATATTATTAACTATTCACATAATGTGTTATAACGAGAATGACTTGCTGCCAGCAAAACTCAATATTCAAGATCCAATATTAAAGCTATCTGAATCCTAATTCTTGATATAGGGGCATTATGAGAAGGTTTAGCTTGCAAAATAGCGAGAATCTACTGGCGATGAGCATTCTAGTAATTACTTTCAAAGACGAAGAGAACAGATAGTGATTGCGACAGCATGCAATGTTTCTCATCGACAGTCGGTGATTTCCACATTTTCACCTTTATTACATTCAAATGCGGAACACTAAATGTTGTGGTTCTTAAACACACTATATTGCCGTTAATGGTAGAACACATTCTGAAAATGAAGTAAAATCTCCCATGCATTATTATTGAATATTGGGAATGCATAAAAGAGGCAAACATTTCGTAGACATAAGTGCCAGCTAACAAAATAAACGTACGTAGGTTGATGGAAAACATGATTTTCTATGCTAACAGATTCGGTTATTTCATCCAACAGATTTTTGATAAATTCCATAAGATACAATAAGAACTGTCATAAACGTTAGTAGTCAAATAGCAACATTATGAAATTTTAAAACTCAATCTCCGATCGGGAAAGCACATCAATTAGCAAATAGGATACTGTCCATGCTTCAGATTTATGGATATGTTAAAACTGATATCTTGACTACAAATTTTCGGTTTGATCTTTGGAAGTTAGTACTCGCACTATTAGTCGGTAGTTCGCGCACTGGGATTCCATAGTAGAGCTGCAACACACAAGTCAATAACCAACCACCTGAACGCGGGGCGTGAATGGCCAAGTGGCTAGCGCTCTGTAACAAAGGTTTCGGGTTCGAGTCCCGGCGATGTCATGGATGTTTGTATTGATTCGGAATCCACTTTAAATCGTAAGTCCCGATCTAACCGGATCGTAGAGCGTCGCGGGGATATTGTTACTCCGCGTCCGTAGCTTTTCTTCACGCTACACGCACCTCCTGGATAGTGCTAAGTGAGTAACGTATGTGCAACGCTTGCCTTAAGACATCCACACAATTGTCAAGTGTTTGCCAGATACATTAGAACAGAAAAAAAAAAAAAAAACCTTAACGCTCTTCGACCATTAGAATAATGCAAAAATCATTCGCTGTGGTCTACAGAACTTGTTGTGGTATACAAATGGACCTAGTCAGTTATATACAAGTGAGGAATTGTGAAATTTATTGGCCAAAGAATTATAGTTTGGACTCGGTTGCTATTGATTTGGTTAGTACATTGATTTTGGTGCCCACAACTCTTAATACTGACAATATAACACAATTCTACGCTAACCATCTACGACAATGCATCCCTTTATAGCAAACAAATGGTTTGAGGAAATGGGATTTAATGAAATCCACTGACAGGCCCAAAGCCTAATCTGAACATCATTAAACATCTATGTATTGAGGAATAAACTTTCTTTGGACATATCAGTCTTCAATTAATTTGGGCCTCATACTACTGTGTCCGAAAAGTAAGACCAGTCTTCAATTTATATTTCCCGGGCATATGGTATTTCAATTTTTTTTTTTCTTTCTTTTTAGGTTGTTGGCACTGTCTTTGACATCTGTGGGGAATTTTACGTCAAAATATTAATTAGTGTTTGAGTTAAGCTTGGTTTTGTGAGATGCTAAAACTGATTCCGGCGATTTTTGAAATGTCTGAATTAATTTAGCAAGAACTTGAGTTACACTTTGTTTACGGAAACGTATGGAATATTGCAGAAGGCATTCGATGAGCAAATTATATCGGAAAGAAACGTTTAGAAGTGGTAAAAACAGTTCAAAGAAGGCAGAGAACGCGTTGAAGACGAAGAGCCCTCTGGTCGACCACAAACCTCAACCGACGAAGCTCATGTCAAAAAATGAAAGATTTGGTACTTGCAAACAGTCGATTTATAATTAGAGACCTTGCTGATGATGTTGGAATTTCAAAATTCCATTTTAAAAGACGTTTTGGGCTTAAACGCGTCAAATCTCGATTGGTACCGAAAACACTGAATGCAACAGCTCACACTGTATTGATTCTTCTCCAAAAATGAAACCTATGTCATTCCACAATTACCGTATTCACCTAATTTAGCACCGTGCTACTTCTGGCTATTCCCTAAACTCAAAATCACTCCGGGAACACCGTTTTGAGTCGATTGAAGAGACATTTCAAAAATCGCCGAAATCAGTTTTAGCATCTCGCAATTAAAATACCATATGCCCGGGAAATTTAAATATGGTTTTCCTTTTTTGGACACAGTAATATACACTCTCCGATAACAATTCAGTACTTTCTGGACAAGCATATAAATGAAACTTTCACAACAAACATCAAAAATAAAATTTGCTTTGCAGGGTGTTGCATTCCTGAATCAATTCAATCTTGGAAGGTACTGGCCAATCATGGGCCCTCAAGTGACTCTATATGCTCCAAGCATTTTGTTCCAGAAAGCACCAGCTGTGAATCATGTTACGCTGCTAGAGCTTGAAAATGCACCCTGCGGAAACAGTAACAGCTGTGTCATTCAGTTTGTGGATACTCCCATCATCAATGGCCCAGTTCCAGAATAGAAATATATCAGAACTATTATGTAAAATAGTTTAGGAACCATTCTAATGGGGTAAGGTATTGTTTAATTCCATGTTTACAAATAGATATGATAAATTATTATTCAGTTAAATTATATTTGATATGTATTTATTTGTGTATTTTAACTCAACAATATTGCAAGAGCAAATAATTGAATGTATAGTTTGAATTTTAATTATCATGTTAATAAGAAATTCATTTTAATATTTTGTTACAAAATGAGGAATTAATATAAATGTTTCAAAATAAATTTTGTTAACAAAAACTTTATACTTGAGTTTTATTTTTCTCTAATTTTCCTTAGAAAAGAAAATTTTGACTTAAAACAAAATATTAAAAATACAAAGCAAAAAAATACTAAGCAAATGATAGCTTAACATATTTTTTCACAATTAACTTTCATAACATATTCATTTCATATTTATTACTTGACAAAATGTCTTAAAGTATCTTGCTCTTATTACACTTATTTTATTCAAATGACTTGAATCAAAATTTTTTGAATAGCCTTCGGGTAATAACATCAACTATTCAGTGTTTTCATGTCCTATTCCTAACTATTCAGGTATAAATTGTATTCTACATTGGAATTTTTAAATTTTATTTACACTATTATTAAATTAATTTCATTATTATAAAATAAAATAAAATTATTGGCTTTCAGTCGAAAATTCTATTGTACTGCATGTCAAGACAGCATAGATTTCGTTTGGTTTGTCGCTCTACAGTCATTTTTTGTACAGTTTAGGCCGATTGAGCCGGGATCTACAGTTTAACACGGATTACGAACCAGAAGCATGTCGTACCAAAAGCCACAAGGACAGTATAGTATAAATATACATAATGATTTCAATATTTGTGTATTATCCGTACAATACAGAAGCTTATAATTCTGAGTTTTTGAACGAAAGCTAAGTTGGGTTTTTTATCAAAAGGTAATTTTCCATAGAAGCATTATTTTTCAAAATCTGTAAATAATAATTTTCTTTTTTGTGCCTACAGAAATTACAGAAAATTCATCGTAATTGGCATCTTTATTAATAAATTCTAATGAGTGTCAACCACCATATTGTACAACATTTAAAGAATCAACATAAAAATGGTTAAGTGATAAGTGACCTTAAAGATGAGATAATTAATACATGGCTATTAAAATTATCTCAATTAAAAACTTTTTAAAAGTAGTAGACAAAAAAAAAAAAAAAAAAAAAAAATTATCAAAAGAAAAAAGACTTTATGGAAAGGAATTCCATTTCCTAGTATTCAATGCAACAAAATTAATTGCTTACTTAAAATATTCTTACAGCAGTGTATCCAATTATCTCTTTTAACTTAAATAACTATTTTTTTACAGAAACAAAAGAAAGAAAATAAAACAAATGTTGTTTTTTTTTTATTAAGTAAAAAAAAAAGAAATCTGCCAACAAGAACTTCTCCCCTTTCCACCTTGCAATTATTATCACTTAATAAAATTTCACAATAAAGACCAAAAAAATAGACTATATACAAAAAACAGATTTGCATCAATTTTAAAAAATTTGCAAATGGGTAGCTGCTAAAAGTCTGCATCTAGCATTTCAAACTCCTCAATATCTCTGTAGGGTGATGAAATACGACATTTTAACATACAATACAGGATTATCTTCTTAAAAACTTATGTGAAAAAATGAAATGATTATATATATGAGTTTGGCACACACAAACATATATACCAGAACCCCCATCCCATTTTTTTTTTTATCAGAGCCTCCTGGTAATTATAAAAAGTTTTGCTACACCATGAGTAATGGTAATATTAAGTTAACATGTTCTTTGATTTTTTTTATACTCGCAAGTATTTTATTTTAAAAATTGCCTGCACCTATGACATCACTTTACTTGAAACCATTCCTATATGGCACTAGTGGTAATTAACTGTGTAATACAATTTGGAGAAAATGATATTGTCAATAATATGAATGAATAATTAACCAGTTGTTATGCATTAGATAAATCTATATAATATTGAGTATAAATAAATCAGTATTTTTTGTTAAAAATGATAAATTTTATTCTATTGCCTTTCATTTCAATTAGCTTAAATGATTATATAGATATATATATATATATACAATATTCATGGTAGAAATTCAAATTTAACATTCATTATATTAACACTCATGTTATAGTAAAGTGATTATTAATCAATATAATTGATGAATATAAACAATCTAAAAATATTGTTTTTACCTATAAATAACACAACAAATTTAGAAAAGAAATCTTTAAACTTTTTAGTAAAAATACTTTTCATAGTATACAGGAACAATGATGAGTAAATGTATCTTTTAAAAGGTTCTGACAACATTTTTTGAATGCAGTTTGATTATGTTTATAAAAAAATAAAAGACAAAGATTGTAACTTTCATTTACAAATGTATATTACAATTTTTTTTTTTTATTTCATAAGGTTTCACGTTTCCATCTCTTTATCTGTATCGCTATCGATGGTGTCCGAGTCTTCATTCTGAAAACAATAAATCAAAATTTAAATCAAAATTTTTTTTTTTTACCAAATTAACAAGAAGGTAAAGAACCTTAGTCTTATGAAAAATTATATTTAAGTTCCAGAAAAGCCAACCTTAAATTGGGGGGGGGAGGGGGGTGAGAGGCATGGCAGACATACCAGTATTCTTTACAACTGTAATGATTGCTATTATATTATCATAAAATTCCTATCAATAGAGATACAAATTGCAACTGTAACTGCAATTTATAATATTATCAAGTAATGTGGCAATTAAAAACATAACTAAAGAAATTTTTATCAAATGAGGTTAATTTAGAGTTAATATATGGCATCATGTTATAAATATGCATGCTGAAATGATTTAACACACAGGAAATTTTTTTTTTTTTTTTTTTAAAAAAAAAAAAAAAAAAATTTATAAAAGCTTAAAGAAGCATAAAGTTTAGTATTGTTATGTTTAAGTAATAGAGTAGCTCTTAAAACAGCTAATAGTTAACAGTAGTAAGCAGCTCTTAAAAAAAAAGAAAAATTTAATACTGAACATTACTAAATGGTACACTTTTAATTATTAAAAGGAATAGCAAAAAACTTTCCATTTTGTAAAAGTTAAAGTTCTTCTTCTTAATAGAAATTTTTTAATTGTGCAAAGTTATTTTATAAAAATTTCCATAATAACTGGCATCTTTTAAATTACATTAAAACCACCTGCTTAATAAAACCTAGTCCATGCAGGTAACATTAAGCAACTGCTCACACCACAACACAGGGCTGCTTTTGCTTCACAATTTTCTCACAAATTTGAGTTTTTATATGAAGTCTTATGTTCCTGATTTTTTATTTTGAAAATGTAGAGTTTTGAACCCTATTGAGGAAACAATACATATGATAGTTATTATAATGTGACAAAAATATATATTGAGGCATGTTAGAGTTTGACTGGAATACAATAGCTTACTTACACATTCTCTGAAGTCTTATGTTTTATACAATGTTGTCGATTTATATTTGCTTTATTATTATTTATATTATATTCTTATGCAAAACTTTCCACTCCTGCTTTATTCTACTATTTATTTATGTTGTTTGAAATTGCGATTTTAATTTTTACTCTATTATAATTGGTGAATAAACAAAATATACTGACAAAGAAATGTAAATGATATGTTCAAAGTGATATAACTTACTGATATAAATTTAAAGTTTAGCTAGAACAGAACAGAAATGATAAAGACTACAGTTACTGTAAAGGTTGCAAAATGATTCAAAAATGGAAGAAAATCCATGTTATTAAACACATTTGAAGTTTGTAACTGTATTACAGAGTAATATTAATTAAAAAGTAAATAATTATATAATTTAATAAGTTTAAAATACTATTTTTCTTTGTATATTATAGACTGCATATTATGAACTGACAAAACTTGCAATCCATTTTTTAAATTTTAGTCAACTTCATCTACAATATACACATAAAATTTTAATGATTTTATAGTTAGTAAACATGTAAATAAACAATATTTCAGGAATAGTGATTTAAATTGTTTTCATGTTAATTTTCCTCAAATATGTAAAGAATTTTCACATAAATCAGGAAATGTAGCTTTGTTACCGTAAAATAATTAATACCTGTATTAAAAGACTAAGCACACTTTCTAACTGCAATAATAATTTGCCCTTTTCATCAAACCTTTGTTGATTGAAATAATTTTCAATAAGGTCTATTGTTTCTTTAAGGTCTTCACACTGAAATATAAAGATAAAAAAAGTTAAGTATCCCATTTTAAAGAATAACTATCATAAAAAAAAAGTTCAATTTTCAGAAGTCGTTTTCACTTACCTGCATAATATGTCTTAGATGAATACTTAGTATTTTCTTTAACCATTTCTTTGCGTATAACCTAGAATACAATAAAACTTTTAATTTAATATCATATGATATGATTCACTGTTATCTGCTTTAACATCATAATATATTTTACTTTTACAAATTTTGTACAGGAAAAATATCTAATTAAGATTGCTAAATTGAAATTCTAGAAGGAAAGGATATATCTAGCATACAACACAATCTTACAACTATAGAAAACATTTGTCAACAATCAAGTCTCTTATATCAAAATACAGAAAATAAATGATGCATTTATTTGACTGTGTTTCTGTGATAGTAGATAACAAAAAGGAACCTTATCGAGGAAATATTAGTTTTTGAGAACAATTAAAATATTAGCAATTCCATTTTTATTCAGGTTGGCAGTTTAATGGCAGTTAATTCATAATGCATTCTTTTTTTAAAATACAATATCTTCTTTGCCAGGGGGATAAAGAAAAACAGTCTTTATCTAGGTTGAAAAATATTTTATTTTTTTCTACAATAAAGCACATAAAAGTATTTAAATATGTAATATAATGACAGACTACTGTTTTACAAAACTGTAATTCAGTTTTAAAATACTATCATATAATTTATTTAAGAATATTTCTACTCTGAGCAAAAAACAAATAACCCCACCTATTTAAGGATTAAAAGCTAGAAATTCAAAATGAACCCCTTAATAATATTGTGTATAGTAATGATGTTTTTCATGGATTAAAAACATTTTCTTAATTCTTTAACTCAAAAATTGCTTAACTTATAATAAATACATGCAATATTTATTAATTAGAAAACTACTTTGCCATCTCTACTTACCTATTTTGTTGATTTGTTACAATATTATATATTCCTTGAAGAATGAACTTCAATTTATTTTCTGGTATCTTCTTTACTGAACTTTCAATAAGTTCTTCATCATCACATTTTAGCACCATCTGAGTGAAAAAATGAACAAATAAATAAACAATGAATCATAATTTAGTTAATATTGATCAATTAAATTTGAACATCACTGTGAAAAATATAAGTAAAATTACTTTTTGGAGATTTCAGAGAATAGAATGACTTAGAAAAAGTAAGTCTTTCTTAAACAAATTTATCGTTTATTACAAAATATACAATTACTTAATTTTTTTTTTTAAATATGATCCCTGGTTTTTTTTATTAATCATTACAACATTAAAGTATTATTTACTCAAAGATACCACCACAAATAAAATTTCTCATTATTTTTCAAAAAAAAAATGTAATAGCGACAATCATATATTTATTTGTGCACATTATTGAAAATTGAATGTTACTTGCTTAATTATTAAAAAAAAACAAATTTATACGAATATTTTATGAAAGTTAGTGCTATTTTGCTCGCCTGAAGTTTTTTAATTGCATTAAGTTAAAAAAAGTTATACATAAAAATGGCTTTTTTTTTTTTTTAAATTTCATAAAAATATTAGTTTTCTATAGTCCATAGATAATCCAAAATTTCTACTGTTTTCCATAGTAGTTGGTACCTCTGTCTACATAATGAATAAAGAATGATAGTTTATTTAAATCAGTTGGTTATCTTATGCTGTATAAATCCCATTAAAAAAATTTAATCTTAATTGCTTTTTATATTTTATTTCATTTCAATGTAAAAGTAATAAAAAACTAAACACATAAATCGATTTCATGTTTCAATAAAAAGTATTAAAAAACAATTCCATTTCAAAATTTTGTAAAAATAAAAAAAATATCAACATACATTTAACAACGTTTTATCTTCTGTCTGAAGGCACCTTGATAGATTATCAATTACATTACTAGGATTTGAAAAAGATTCTTCTGTAAAGGATTCTACATTTCTTTCTGGAGATACGGACTGAAAAATATAAATGATTATATAAATAAAATTTAAAAAAATATTAATGAAACATTCTTGTTTTCAATAATAGCAGACAGTAAAAAAATTAAGTTTCTTAAATATAAAATACAATATGTTTGTCTTACTAGATATAATTTGTATTTGGGAACATAAGCATTAATTGTATGATTAATAGAAGATCTTTCATCAGAAAAATAATTTGCATGACAATGCAAATTTAGGGTAGAAAAAGGTATTGAATAAATTATTCAGATATAATTAAAAATATTCAATTATTTATTATGAATATAACAATTTTTTGTACTTTTTATTTAACTGCATCAGCTTTTTATTTAGATTTTTATTATTAACACGTGTAGCTGACCCATATGGCTTCGTTAACTAAAATTTACATTAATTTTGAGGCTTCAAATATAAATTAAATTTCAATTTCTTAAAAATTTCTGCAAAAGTTGTTTGCATGTTCAACGAGGAACATTCAGTAAAATTGTAACACTAAATAAATGAATAAAATAGAAAACCAATTGCACTTAAATTAACTTTCCATATTCCTATTCTTTTATGTATCTATACATAATCCTATTCTTTTATTTTAAATAAATAATTTGAATAAAACAAAAATATATAGAAAATATAACACTGCATGTTTTTATATTTGATGCATATTTTTACAAAAACAAATAAAATAACTAAGCCTTTTTTTTATAAAAAAATTAATTTAAAATATTAGAAAATAATATATATAAAAATAAAGAAATATTTTGTATCCTGATTATAATTTACAAGTACTATAAATTTCAAACAAATTATTTATGGACAGTATGCAACTGGCCTTCTTTACTTGTTAGTAGTTTTCTCACTACTTTGTTACTTTCATTGTGATTGGTTAAAATTCTCTAAAAAAGAATCACCCTTTCTCTGAATCCATTGCTGGAAGAGTTTTATATGAAAGCAAGTGAAAATAATGCATTCCTATTGATTTATAAATTTTGAAAGTGATTTAAATGGTGTATAAAATCATGCTCCGCAACACAGAATGGTAAATTTCAGTTTGCGAGATTTTTTACTCACTCGCAGGGCATTGCACACAATTAACTTTAGCTGTCACAAGTATAGGTAATTGTAAAATTATGTATTTAAACAAAAATCCTACCCTATGAGACCAATAATAAATATTTTCTTAAATTTTATAAGTCCTCCTCATATTCACAGACAATTTTATGTATTTTAAAACAGCTCTTGAAAAAAAAAAACAATTAATTTTAAAATTATCATCAGGACATGATTATCTGCTTATATTTGCATAAGTATTGATCTGTTACATCAACTATTAGTTAAAAAGCAAGTTTGAGATGTTTTATAAAGGTTTTGTCATAAAATGGCAAACACAAATTTTAATGTGCATTATATATTGTAAAAGATTTTTAGATTACAAAATAAAACATATGTTTATTAAATATATATATTTATATTCAAAAAAAAAAGTTCATAGATTATACAGCAAACACACATTTTTTAATCCTGCTATCTACACTTTGAAATATAACTTATTAAATTTAAAAATACTTGAAATCTAATATTCTGGAATTGAAGTGCTATAATAATTAAACATACTTGTTTTGATTTTCTCGTCTTTTTCACATTGGGAGATGAACTTGGTTCTCTCCTATGAATAGGTGACTGTATGTTTTCATTTTCACTAACACTTTCTTCGATTTCTTTACAAGGAGTATTTAAATCAGGATCTTTCTGCTTTTTTTTCTTAGGAGTACTTAGTTTAGAATTCAGAATTAAAGTTCCATTTGCAGAAATATATTCACCCAGCTTGTTATACATTTTCACCTGCAAAAGATATTTATATTTTAAATAAGAAAACACAAATTTCAGAGTAATAAAAAAATTTTTAAAGTCATAAACTTCACCGTTCTAAAATGAAATGCAACAATATAATTTTATTAATGGAACATTAATATACAAAATCACATAATAAATAATGAAAAAGCATTTCTAAACTCATTTAAACTTATTTTTTATTCACTATTACAAAATTACATTGCAGTTATTTTTTAAAAAATAAAGACAAATTAGTATTAAAAATGAGAAACATATGGAATTTTAATACTTATTACAATTTAATTGATTAGAAAAATTATTAATCTCGCCATAAATTAAACAATCTAAAAATTAATTTCTTTTAAACCTGCAAAAACACTTTCTTTATATTTTTTTATGAAATTTTAAGCAAAAATTTTTATGATAGCAATTCAATAGAATATATTTTTGGAGGAAGCAAAACAATTATCTTATATTAATAACTAAATATAGAACATTTTGATTAATTCAATAAAAACATGGCTCATTTCCTTTACCACGCAAGTTTTCTTTTCAAATAAAATATGAAAATTTTAAACAAATGCTACCAAATTAAATGTTATTTTTATATGTAATGCACAAAATACTAGAAAGCAAAATCAAATAAACTCAAATAAATCATTTTTGTATGAAATTATTTAAAAAAAAAAACATTTAAGGAAAACAAATTTTATATCCAGAAATTATTATCTAAATTGCAAACAGCTCGTATTCAGATATTAAAGTACCTACTTCAGATATTAAAGTTGCAGTCTCCTCACTTAACAAAGGCTTCTCCCTGCATAGTGTAAGAGTCTTTGGAAAATCATCAATTTTCTATAAAAATAAATATTATATATATATATATAATTTTTAACCATAACACCACAATGAAAGCTACAATAAAATAAAGTCATATTGTAATATTTAATATATCAGCTATAAAATTAATTTTCAATATAAAATAAATATAGATTATCATTTAGAAATTAGAAAATAATATGCCTTCTACTATACTACGACTACTTTTCCAAAATTTAAATAAGCAAATAAATAAACTTTTAAAAATAACCTTTAACAGAATCTAAATTTTACAAAATATATTTATTTAATAGATAAATAATTCTAAGATAAATAGTCTAATTTATTCAATATATTTATTAAATATATTGAATAAATTAGACGTTAAAAAATAAAATACAAGATATATTAATAATATAATTTGGAGATGAACATACCATTTTTTCAAATATTGGATTTTCGTAACTTCCATAAGCTATCGTACAGAATGTTAAATCCTCGGAAAATCTTGAAGCGATGATAGGAGTTATAGATGGCTTTGTACTATCAGCTGTGTTTGATAGAATGTGAAGAGTCTTTTGAGGTTCCAGATTTTTTTTCGGCCTTCTAATAGCAAAACAATACATTTTAAACTTTCAATTTTTCTTATGAAATTTTAAAATAACTGCTCATAATTGTGATAACATAATATGATACTGATCATTAACTTAACTTGTCACACATTTAAAATGTTTAAAATTTAAATAAATTTTAAACATTTAAAGAGATTAAAAGCTGTTTCTAAACAGTGATTTTTAATTACTTTTTCTGGGGGACAAGTGGCTTACACAAAAGATACTTGTATTTCTTATGCTAAATCTAGTAGGAAATGAATTTGTGGAGAATGGGACTAAGCTAATGCCTAAATATACCAATTTGGTAATTCTGAAAATCACTCCAGGATGTAGTGTAAAATGTGATGTTTACCGTCTTTGACTACTGTACTTGAGTAATGCATGTTTGGGATGGCAAATTATATTTTATTTATTCATTTATTCAGCACAAGATATCAAACATTTTAAGCAAGTAGTTTCTGTCTGTGATTTAACAATGAAAAACTTATTAAGTTACGATTGATTTTTATACATGAACCATTGAAAGTACAGAAATTCTAGCTTCAGTTTTAATCATAACGCTAAGTCTAAATGGTTAATTTTTATACTAGCAAATTAGTTAACTAAATATATTGCATAGTTAAAAAAAATCGAAAAAGATGAAATCTGTTATTTTTAATACGGGATACATGATTTGGAAATATAAAATCAAACAGGCTGTTCAGTAAGTACTACATAAACTGTACAAGGCAAGAATACTCACTCAAAAAAATGACTAAAGAAGCCATACTTACAATATAAAGTTTTTAAAATAAAAAAAAAAAAAATGATTTCACATCTAGAACACCAACATACGTTTTATTGGTATCATGTGATGAAAACTAAAAGTTTTAAGGAAAAAAATTTTTTTTTAATTATATCCCCAGGATAATGAGAACAGTTTAAAAAGAGATAAAAGATAAGTGTAATTGTTATGAAGTCAAGCAATTCCTTCGGCTTGTGTTGGTTAAAACCATTTTCCATCTTTGCACAGGCATAATGAATATTGCAGTTTGTATTTTATCTATGGTCACTATAGTAGCAATACATTATAAATGAATAAAAGATTAATAAAATTGAATTTAAAATTATAATTAATTATAAAAATGATATAAAGCTAAATTTTCATAAGAGAATTTTTAACTAGATATACACAGCAATGAAAATTATCTCATCACACAAAAATTGCTAATATTGAACAGTGAGACAACCATTTTGAATATTAATGAAAGAGAAAGAAACTGCATATATATGATTTGTTTCACTAAATTATTAATTTTTTAAAGAATTTTGCCTTTCTATAAAAAATGTTTATAACAAATATGAATTTAACTATTCAACATACTTTAATATATTTCAAGATTAACGTATAGAGACAAAATTTGTTTCCAAAAATAAACAAGTAATAGAAAACAGTACATAATCAAGAAGAAAAATTATTACAGAGATTCTTACCCATTTAAAACATGCTTAAATAGAAGTAAAGGTCCTTCTTTTATTATTGCTGATAAGTACATAGGCTAAAAGACAAAAAATATTTAAATTCAATATTTTACTGTAGTAAATTAGAAATAAAGAAAAGATAATTGATCATATAATTATAAAAACATTATTTTAAAAGTTATTATAACCAAATCATTTTAACATACAATCTATTTATAGTCCAATAACATAAGAATAAAATTAAAACAAATATATTTCTCCCGGACATAAAATGAATAAATAAATATTTAAAATACTCATACTGACAATTAAAGTGTTTTTAGTTTTACTGAGTCCAATAAAAATTAAATTATATATTTTAGCAACCAAAATATAAAGATGAATTGTGGTTTAAAAAAAAGATGTGTTTTGAAAAAAAGATGAATTGTGGTTCAAGTTTTTATATTTGCATGTGTTATTTGAACTTACTACACTTCATTATATTAAGTGTCTTAATTATAATCATTACTTTACACATTAATCTTTCACAACTTTAGATTAATAGCCATAAGGCTATTAAGAATGAATAAGATCAATTAAAGCAGATTTGATGCAATTACACATAAGAAAATGTGACTACACAATCAAAATGTGTATGTCTATTTTTCTAATATTATATACAAGATAAAAAAAATTTTTTTTTTTTTACCATAAATACAAATTTTAAAAATTCATACGTATAAATGTGTTATTTTGAAATGCATTGTCATTTACATATTCTTTCTAAGCTGTGATTATGACATGCAACTCACAGAATTCATTCTAAATATTTTTATTAAAGACATCTTTGTTTTAAAATTAAGGAAAATTTTTCTTGCTACAAAAAAATCTTATAAATTCATCTTTTTTATAAAATTAAACAGAATTTTTATAAAATTTAAATAATAATAATTAACATAATGTTAATTTTAATAACAAAAAAAATCAATTTTATCTGTTATACGATCTTAATCTTTATATCTTTAAAACAGTTAAGCATTGATTGTTATAAAACATTAATATTGTTATACGGCAATGATTTTATTATAAAGTTTTTTAATTAATGAGAAAAAATAAATTATCGTAAATTGCACACACGTTAAGAACATAATTTTAAAAAAAAAAAAAAAAAAATGACAATTTCTTTTAGTTTTACTATTATTTATTATAATAAATAATACAATACACATAATCATTACACTTATGTAAGCAAACATTTAACTATACATATTGTCATCTTTTTTTAATTATGCAGATAAACTTCAAAATCTAAAAGCTTTGCAGTCCAGCATGTAATGCCACTGCTAAAAAAACTTAATTTTAAAAGAGCAAATACACAAAAAATTCAGTTAGGGGAAGGGGGGGGCTATTTTTTTTTTACCATACAAATTATTTAGATATAAAAGTTGAGATATTATTCAATAAAAGATTAACAGCACTTTATATTTAAAATAATAAGATAAAAAATTGAATAATAAAACAAAACCATTCATTATATGGTTTTAAATAAATAGTGAATTTTACAATTGGAATATTTCAAGAATTTTTTCCCAATTTCTTAAAATTTGAAGACTATAACTTATATATAAATCTAGTAATTATTTAATAAGATCTTAATTTTGCTAAGATAATTTATTCTATAAGAATCAAATGAAAAATAAAAATTGTTATAAATAGTTACCTTGTTTTTGAAAAGTTTCTGGTTACATCTAAGCTTTCCAAATCACCCTGAATATTAAATGATGCCACAGAATGTTTACTATTTTCTACATTCAAATGCCTGGATAAAAACACATACAGAATTAGATATTTGTATTTGAAATACAGTGGGGGCAGGTGGTATGATACATATAAAAACACATGCAATATAAAAAAAAAAAAACACATAAAATGCAGTCTTATACTTAAAACAGAAAATTTATATAACAGTATTTGAGAATACATAATTTCTGAACATTGTAAAAAAAAAACTAAAATTAAATTAAATATATCTAGCAGTCATAATTTAAATTTATTGTAAACTTTTTGATATTTCAAATAATGTATTGTTTTTGATATGGGAAAATAAAAACCTAAGAAGGAAAATGGAAAAAAAAAAATGTTGCTTTTTTTTTTTTTTTATGAAATCAATTTGCATTTTCTATTTTATTTTACAGAAACAACACAGAATGTGAATATCAAGGAAAATATGTTAACAAAAAGCAAAAACATAATATAAAACATATTCGTATAAGAAATATACATTATAAAAATATCTAAAAAAAAAGGATGTTAAGATTAAATTAACTACTATAAATGTAATTATACCACAATTTAATATTTTTAAAAAAAAGAGGCATTTACAGATAGAAACATTTAAAAGTTTCAGAATGTATCAATACTAAAATACAATTTTTTCAAAGGAATATTTCAGTAATAAGCAGCAATTTTTACAATATATATATATATATATATTGTAAAAATTGTGTGTGTGTGTGTATGTCTTACACTACATCCAAATAAAAGTATCAGATTTATGTAATATCTATATTAAAAAAAACTGCTAAGGATTTTTAAAAATTTTTTACCATGCATTGATTTTTGAATCCCCAACAGCTGCAGAAAGGAAATATGAATTTGAAGACACATCAGTAGAAATAACAGGTAGTAAAGCAAAAATTTCAGAATTATGGCCATCAAATTTCTGGAAAAAAAAAAATTTTTTTTTTAATCTTATTTATTTGTATTTTATTGCAAACATACATTCTGAATATTGATGTTTTTAAAATTCAACAAAATAACTTTGTTCTTAGATGAAAGTTTAAAGACTGAAACTGTGAAACAATATATAAAGATCCTTATAGTGTGAAGTTATGTGATTATAGTTTGAATTCAACGTATCATAATGTTGTCTCAATTTTATTTCAGATACAAAAGTCTGAAATATGAAATTTACTGTAAAAATGGGAAACTTCCTCACTTTAAAGAAATTATCATAAATTAAGTGTAGATAATTTTTTTTAATAAAACTGTTTTCCAATATTAATGACTTCTTTTGGAATTATATAATTAGTATATTTTTGGAAAGGAAATCTTTTAAGCCAGTGCTAAATTCAAAACTGGTTGTTTTTTAGTAAAATGTGATAAATGTTTTTTTGCAGTTTTGTTAATGTCAGATCTTCCACTTCCCTACTCAATATCCCAAATTGAATTTTAAAAATAATTTCTCTAAGAATTATTAAAGTAGTAAATTGAAAAAAATCTTTTTTTCAGTTTTTAATTACTTTATCATTTAAAAAAAAACACCTAACAGTACAGTATAAAATAATTATATATGCCATTTAAAAATGTACAATTAAACATTAACATAAAAGTATCTTAGAAACAATATTTTAATACAATTTTAATATTGTTTTGAATTCAGAAATTAGAGTTTCATTTTTAATTCATCTCCTAATTATATAACAAGAAATTTATTAGTATATAAAATATAGAATATGCCAAAAATAGATTTCATTTACAAAAATTATCAAGACTAGATCATAAAGAATATTATACTGACTTTACTTTGGATAAAATCATGAAATATATTTTTTTTTCATTTTTTCTTAAAAATAAAAAAAATTAATTGTACATTGAATGAAAAATATTCACATTTATTTGAAATGAATAAATAAACAAAAAAAATCAAATAATTATGAAAATATAAAGCTCAATTAAATTGCAGATATGCCTAATATTTTGTCTCGTAATCTATTGTTTACACTCAATTATATGCATAATTAATAAAAGAGTGTTCTCTTTGAAATTTCAATCCAAGTTTAAAGGAACAATATATTTAAAATATTTTTACAGAAATGTCTTGAAGGCACAAAATATTATATATATATAAATAAGAAGGGATACCCAAAAGTAATCGGAATGGCAACTGTGTAGGTGGAGCTTGCCAGGTAAATATATCTGCAACTAAGTGCATGTGACAATATCTTAATGCTTTCTGCATTTAGTGTATTCAGTACTGGATAAGGCTGTGTCTTGTTACTGTGTTTTTTTTTTTATAGCAGTTTCGTTTGCTTGTCATTTTTTTTTTTGTCATGTCCGATTTAGAGCAAGGCTAAGAAATTTTGCTTCATGCATGGAAAAAATGTTGCAGAAACAGTTTTGATGTTGCAAATAGGATAAAAATTACAAGGGCGACACTATAGCAAAAACTCAAGTGTATGAATGGTTTTCATATTTAAAAAAAGGTGAAATGTTAATCGATGATAAACCTCATTTCTGGATGTTCTTTAACTTCCAGAATGAATGAAAATGTCAAGAAAATTTGTGCAATTGTGCTTGAAGATCACCAAAGAAACCATTGAAGCAATTGCAGAGCTATCTGAAATAACTTGCAACTACTCAGTTCAGCAAATTTCTTCGAGAGATTTAGGGATGATAAGAATAGTCACGAAGTTCATGCCCCACATTTTTTTTATCAGAATAAGCACTGAGTGGAAGTATGTCTTGTTTTGAAAAAAACATCTCTAAACCAATGCAGATTTTTTTCATCCTAGGTCATTACTGGTGGCGAGTTGAAGAAAAAAAAAATAACCAGGGGCTATCAACCATACAAACAAACAAGTTTGAACAATGTTTCCAACAATGAGAACATAGATATGACAAATGTATAAGTTAAATGGACAGTATATTGAAGGTGTTAAGGTTATTTTATATACATAAAAAAATACAATACAGGCTATTAAGAAGAAATTCCAATTATTTTTAGGTATCCCTTCCTATATATTTATGTTAACATGAATTAAACCATAGCACTTAGCAAATCACTTATTATTACCTTAATTATGGTCTGTTCTTTTATATTCCACCACGTAATTGAAGTACTTGCTGCAAGCAAATTTTCATTGTCTATTACACAAATTGAATTAAGAGGCTCATTATCAGCTTCCCATTTACTACAATTTTAAAAACAACAGTTAACACTTATATCACATACTTATAAAAAGATAGCTATTTAAAAATGTTAAAAAGTTAAATATATAAAAATAAAATTAACTTTTTCTTTCCCCTCAAAATGAATCAGGGAAAAAAAACTCCTTATTCCTTATTTTCATGGTTTTGTCAAACAAACAATCATACTTTAATTTAATAACAAAAAAAAAAAAAAAAAAAAAAAAAACTCTGAGCTGAATATCATAATGGTTTTAAAATTCAATAGAAGCAAGTAAATTATACACATATAACTAAATGGATTTTTAAATGATTGATTTTACAGACTAATGTATATAAGAAATAACATTACATGTTACAAAAATGTTAATTCTTACATGCTATATAAAAATTAATATTTTTTAATATATTATCCAGGATAATAAAGTGTAATTATGTCAGTAATATAAAAAATGCAAACTTTTAATTACATTTTTATTTAATTACTCAATAATCAACATTCACTTAAATTCCATCCTCCTAACTATTTCTTCAACTGTAGATATTATTGGAAGGAAGACAAATTTCAAATGTCTCAACAATGTTTTTTTTTTTTTTTTTTTTTTTTTTTTTAATATATTGACTTCATTGAATAATTTTTTTAAAAAGATTTTGTTGCATTTAATTCTATAAATGTAAAATTAATTTTATTATGAAAATCAGGAAAGAATTGACACATATACATCATGCATATAAAATGTACTATAAAAATTATTTGTAAATGTTAATTGTTATTTTTAGTATTTAATAATGTTAAGTGTTGATAATAGTGTTAATGAGATTCATTATAAAAAGTACACTTATTCTTTGAAAATATTCAAAATGATCACTGTATAGAGATAACATTTAAAAATGCAGAAAGGCAATTTTAACAACAGATTAAGCAAGTTTGTAGATGAATCTTACTCACAGTTGTAAGAAAAGACTGCTCAGAAAGTGAAATACAATTATTAGCTATGTACATTAAGCGGTGTCCAAACAAGAGTACAAAACGAGTTGGGTCAATCCCATGGAATATTGCTTTGAGGGACTCTTTGTCTATTTGTGAGATGTTATCTCTGGCAGCAAGTGACAGTTGGTCGGAAATGGGGTCAATAGAATATCCCTTTAAAGTGCAGAAAAAATCAAGGTGGGAGTCGAAACACTTGATATAAGAGTGGGCTGTCAAAAATTAGTTTATAATTGGCTAGCGAGTCTAACTCAATTGTTATCTGGACGGAACTTAAAACAAGAGAAAAAAAAAATTTCATAAAAACCTGAACCAAGTCATTTAAAAAGCCCTGTAAAGAGTAACAAAAGGCCTTATGTTAAAAGTTAATTAAGATGCTTCTCTAATGTAGGGAACTCGAAATATTTTATAATCGAATATTATTTAAAATTGATTTACATAGCTTTTGTTGTCTGTTTGGTTTATAAATAAATTTAATAATATTAATAAAATTCTATTTCCTTTGCCAATTAACTGTCAACAAAAAATTATTGATTTTATTATCGATTAACATTTTTATCTATTTTACTTCGATAAAAATTCAATACAAAAATCAAATAGTGCCACAGATAATTTTACCTTTGTATTTTTGGTAGATGTTATATCCCATACACCAATTGATTTATCAGTTGAACAACTAAACAATCTATTTGACGACGAGTGCCAAAAAAGATCATTTACAGCATCAGAATGTGAAGTAATCTAAAAAAAGATAAGTTTGAATTGAGCAATGCTCTGATATATATACTATACACTTACAATTAAGACTTTAGAAATGCTTGATATAATACACTTACAAAATGATTATAAAATTTTTCTTCAATAAAATCATACAGAAGAATTTGTCCTCCTTCAGTACCTATTATCAAATATTGAGCATTTGTGAAGCTTTTGTCATCTATTTTTTTTCTTTCAGCAAGATTCTGCAAATAAATAATTCACTTTTACTTGCATAAAATCAATAATTTTTAAAAAATACATTATTTTATTGTGAAGCATAAGAATTCACAAAATTAACACTACATTGACTTTCATTAGTATTGAATAATTAAACCCTTTTTTTCATTTATGTTAACATTTATTTTTCAAGACTAGCAATATTGACATTTTAAGTAAAATCTACCATGGAAAATATTACAAATTAGTAAGAAGGATTTTACTAGCATTTACATAAATATTTAAACATTTAAATATTAACTTGATATTTAAGTATTAAATATACAAAATTACTGGGAAAAAAAGAAATTTTAAAGAAATAAAACATAATAATTAAGATAATTAATAAGGATCTTATTTTTTCTAAGTAATTCTAAATTTAATATGCTGTTACACATGACTAGAGTTACATCATTACTTATTTTTGTATTAATTTCTTTTTAATATTCATTATATATTTGATTTTAATAATCTCTTAAATATTGGATAATACTTCTCATGGTAACATATAATGGGAAAACCACACACACACACACACACACAAAAAAATGATGATCCATTCTGATATGTTAGGCTCTTTTTTGACTCCATATGTGCGTTATCATTTTAGATGCATTTAACATAATGACATAACAGCCTGTGAACACAAGCTGCAGAGACTAAGAGATCTTGTTGAGTGTTCCCACAGATAATGAAATTGGTGATAGTTCAAATTATTCTGAAATTAATGGTATCTCTGAATGTGAGCACGAAACAAAATTGGATCAGGAAGCCAATTTTGAAGATTCAGATTTGAGCAATGAAGAAAATGTACAAACAAAGAAAACAAAAAATAATATATATGTATATACATATATCTTCCCAAAGTGTACAAACATCAGCTGTCAATATTGTGTCACAGTTGCTTTTTGACAAAACCAATTACATAGCTCTTATAGATCTTCTAGGTGGCAAAAATATGATTCAATAAAATTGTTTGATAGAATTTGCAGTTGAACTTGTCAAAGAGCATCTTTTAAAAAATAAACACAGAATAAAGTATTTCAATTCATGTAAAAACAACACTAAAAGTCAATTTAATGTATACAAAAAAAATTAAATCAGAATTTTGAACTCATTCCTCATATTATATTTCATTTTTCTCAAAATTTTCAAATGTGAATATAATCTAAAACATAGATTTTATTATAATTTGTAACTATTTTAAGCAGAAAATAGTATTTATTTCACATATGGAATAAATAAATGTGTTAAAAAGGGTAAAACAATACTTCAATAAAAAAAAAAAGGCAAGTTAAAATTATTTTTTTTTTACCTTCAAATTGTTTTTTATTTATTATTTGAATAAAAATATTTTAAAGCGTTTTGATTTTGAAGTGTTTCTTATTAAAAAAAATTTTAAGTGTTGATTGGCGCCAAATCACATATTAAGAGTAATTCAATTTTTTTTTCTTTTTTTTTTACACTTCAAATTGTTATTTATATGAAATACTATTTTTCTTATTAAAAAAAAAAAATCACATATTAAATTCAGAGTTGAGATGTTGAAGAGAAATTAGCTGGAAAATTAAGGTTGAATCGATTTCATGTGTATGTTAGTATCATAAAATTGAATGTGTGTGATGAAATATTAAATTAATACAGCAGGCATGTGCAAGTTTCCTTTTATAACTAGGTCCTCCGCAAAATGCAATTCTAGGAAACTAAACATTTCTTTCTTATCAGCATTAAGAGCATCTTTCTATTTCTTCCACAGACCAGTTGTTTTGCATGGCTAATACCAGTCAGTCAGTTGCATTGGTTTTATATTTGTATTGGATTTGCCTGTTGCTCACAATGCTAATTTGATATGAAAAATAAATGGAGTGTTTATGTAGACTTCCTGTAAGTTGAAAACTGATGAAGATTCAAACATTGACAATGTACCTGATGATATTTTCAAAGAAATTTTTCAGATCGTGAAAACTTTAGAAAACATAATGCAGAATCAGAAGAAGATGGAGATTCTGGATATGAAGGAAATGAATTTGGATTGGTTTTCCATCAAACGATGCGTACAGTGGAGAAAATAAAATTTAAGCAGAATGTTTTCACTCATTATCATAATTATTGTGTTGCACTTAACTGAAAAAAAAGTACTAGCAAAAGAAGTAGCAAGTCTTGTGAAAAGTTGGGAGTTGTTTTATGACAATAAAATGCTATAGTTAAATTTTATATTGTGAATTAAAAAATGTAATTTTAAAGGAAAAAAAAGCTGTGAACAGTCACAAAATATTACAATTTAGTGCTTTCATAAAAGAGTAAAAATAACAGAACCTCAATGTAAGGAATTGAATTCAATATATATATAGTCAATGTTGATATTTAATTACTGTTTCCACCAGTTTCATTTTGTGGTACTATTTACAGATGAAAAGTAATTCCTTTATAAGCATTTCTTGATGCCTCAGAAAAATTTCTTATAGATTGACATTTCTACAAGTACTAGCATATCAATATGCTGAAAAAGTAATGTCAAGCAGTTGGAATGCTAATGAATGTACTGACATTGATTGGATATAAGCTTATATTGAAAGGCATCCAAAGCTTTCCCTACTTAAACCAGAACACTTATGTGAAGAATAACATCATTTAATAAGAAAAATGTTGGTACTTTTTTGACAATCGTTGAGTTGTGGAGAATTACAAATTCAAATCTGACAGTAAAAATGTTGATGAAACAGGAATCACAAAGTTACTAAGTTTACAGAGTTACTAAGTTACACAATTAGGAAAGAAACAAGTTAGACAAGCAATATCTGGAGAATGCAGATAACTAGTTTCATTTTGTGGTACTATATCTGTAACTAGGAATACTATTCTTCCCATTTTTATTTTTCCCTTAGTGAAGTATGAGGATCATTTTATTCTTGAAGCTCCAACTGGAAGTCTAAAAGTTCAGCTTCAAAAAGTGGATGTATGACAAAAGAGTGTTTAATTGTTAGCACATAAAATAACATGAATTCTGAGATATTGATAACCATATTCTATTGCTTACTGATAATTAACACATTTTAATTCAAGCTATAACATAAGCAAACGAAAAGTATTGTTTTACTTTTTTTCCTACCATATTTTTCTTATATATTTTAAACATTGGATGTTGCAATTTAATAGTAAAACGGAGCATGTAAAATTGCTTTTAATGATTGGTTATTAAATCATCCTAGTACAACAAATCATTTTAGTTTTCTTCCTTAGCAGTGAAAGCATATTTTAAATTATTTACATCAATATTATATCAGGTTTTGAAATACCTGGCATTTTTCCAGTAAATCAATCAGAATTTGGATAAGATTTTTCTTACACCTATATTACCAATCCTGAACATCAAGGTATTAATAAAGATCTTATCAATAGTTATGAAATATATGAATAACTTTAATAAAATGAATTATTACATAAAAAACATACTGAACCATTGATATGCAAGGATTCATAATAAACAATTACCTACTGTAAGTACATCCCCATATCATGAAGGTATATTAAGGAAAAAGCAAAACTTATCAAGACAAAAAGGAAAATCTAGAGTTTATACTAGTATGCCTAAGAAAAGGATAAATGGAAAAAACAAAAATAAATTTATAGAAGAAAAAGAAGCTGAAACTTCATGAACACCATATCATTATGCAAATTCTATTCAAATCATACATTTATGTTTTATAATGTAATATTACCAACCAAGGCTAGAACCCAAATTTGTCCTCAAATAAAGTTTTCTATTCTTAACAAAAACTTATTATATGTAAGACTTTTGATATGGAAATTTTATTAAATACTCACAGTAAAAATTTTGAAAATAGAGTGTGAAAATCTTGAGTTTCTTCTGAATTAGCAATATTTCATTTTTTCTTTCCAAATCATTTAAATTAATACATTATTAGAATATCTTAATTCCTAGGTAAACTTTTGAATTTTGCAATGCTCATTAATAATATTAGATTTCAGAGATTTAAAATTAGCTAAAATCAATTCAGTATAAAAAAATTATGTATTATAAATGTTGATAAACATTTTATAATGAAGTATAAATGAATTAAATACCACAATAATAATTTTATAAGACATTGCAGATATATTTCAAACTACAGAACAAGTTGTCTTTAAATTTTATAACAAACAGTAAACATTATTGCCACATATGCTATTTCCCAATAAACGTTTTACCCAACACAATTTGGAAAAAAAAAAAAAACTTAAATTAAATTAATCCCACAAAAATTAATATTTTAATCAAGGTAAATGAAATAGAGTAAGAAATAATTTAAAATCTGACATTGTATTTATAATTTTACCATATAAAAATTATGGAACCGACATACAATCGTTTTATTTATTTGAAACCATATAGTTATTAGATGTTTTATAACTTCTTTTGACAAAAAGAAAACAAATTCATTAGTTTTCCAATTAATTTTAAAGATTAACATCAATGTTTCAAATTTATAAGTTAAAAATAAAAAGAGCGACGTAGTGAAATAAGCATCAGATGTAATACAGTAAGTAAAACGAGCATCAGATGTAGTACAGAAAATATATTCTTTTAAAATTGATTACAATTTATTGTCCCATATAATTTTTATGATAATGTTTTATTTGTTAACTTACAACTTCATGTTTAGTAGGACCCCAAATGAGTGAAGAACATCTATAGTTAGTAGAGGAATTTAAAATGCATTCTCGTTTCACAGTGTTTGTAGATGTTTCAAAAATTTTCAATGATCCGTCCTCATTAGACAAAGCAAAATATTCTCCATTTACAGAAAAATTTGATTTCTTTCGTATATTCATAACGTATACACATTAAATAAAACTCACACATAAAAAAACAGTCTGAACGACTGAACACGCGAGAATTTAGTAAATTTTCAATCGGCAAAAAGATAAGTTGTTTCACTCCTTCCTAAATCCTTAACTGCTTTTTTTTTTTTTTAATAATTTAATATACTGAAGGTATAATAAATTTCATATATTAAGATTCCGAAAAACTGCTTTCTTTAATTTAATAATTTTATTATAATAACTTACAAAATTATAAATAAATAGTTTTAATCTTTAATTATTTTTTTTTTAAATATGTGATTTCCTTTATTTCTGCTATCAAATATTTTAAGAAAGAATCTTGTAATATTTTCTTAAAATAAAAAGAATTACCTACCCTTCAATTTCTAAATACATTCTTTTGTTTCGAAATGAAAATTCGTCAACCAGAACATCTGATTTGTGAAAGGAAGGAAATGAATTATGCTTTCATGAACATAAAATGGCGTATCTAGGTTTTGTGTTGTGTATATAGGTATGTTTATTTGCTTATTTGTATACATCTCAATCATCTGGTCTTTCTCTGTTTTAATTCGATGGAGATATGTAATTAAGCGTTTAATTTAGAAAATAAACTCTATTTATTTAATATTAGATAAGATTTATAAAAATTATTTTCAAACTGATCGTAAAGCATTCTATCATTGGACACGTTGAAAATAATAATTCACTTTCTTATTTAATTTTTCCACACTTGTAGTAAATTTTGTATTCAGAAATCATATTTATAATCTAAGAATGAAGAAAATTTCAATTCATAGCTTTCTGGAATGATTTATGGGCTTGTTTTGCATTGTGTTTTCTGTGGCCTCGTTTTCTGAATTATTTATTCACTCTTTGGTGATTTGGAAATTATAATTTATATCTTGTAATTATTGGCAGTTTAAGTTCTGCTATGTAGTTTCTATAATTTTTTTAATTATGTTAATTATATAAACCTGATATTTATCAGATCTATTAATTGTGCAGCAATAGTATCCTGTGCGATGACATACTTTTTAAATCGGCTCACTAAAATTGACCAAATTTATTTTGGTTTCGGTTTTCCTTTATAATAAAAGTCTTGTTTAAATTGTAGAGTTTTTATATACCTTCTTGATTATGCATGTTGTGACTCGAAAAATAATGCAAAATGGATTCAATTTACAATAAATTAAAACTTAGTCTTTAATTGTTTTATGGTAGTGTGTTCTTAACTTTCTGATCATTATTGTTTTTACATTTTATAATGTAATTTTATATAATTATAAAATAATTTCTATATTTGATACAAATTGTATTTGTTGTAAATTGTGTAAAAGTTTTGAATATGCATTTTAGAAGATCATTTTATGCATTTGTTCTGGTTGACATAATAGCATTAATATTTATACCTAACATCAAAACATTTATAATAACCATTGATGATGATTAAATCTCATAGTTTTGAATTCTGCCAAAAAAGAATAATATCATATTTAGATTTAGAATAATGAATAGAATAAGATATCATTTAGAATTCTGACAAGATAAATTAGCAATACATAATCTATTTAAATTTATGTAAAATCTATTTTTTTTTAAAATTTTAATTAGTTTCTGTTGATAAATGTCCTTTAAAATTATTATTACAACCTTGAAGTTAACTAGTTTCTGAGACTTTTTATTTCATTGAAGAATTATTGATGTTTACTCTTCTTTTAATAAACTTAAAATATTAAAATTCGTGTCACTACTTAAAAATTGTTTTTTATTTATATTTGTTATTCTTATATGTATTTTGTTTTCTTGTAATTGATTTTTTTAATTATATAGTTAATATGTGATCACCATTTAAAAGAAATATTTTGCTTCTTTTATTCCCTAAATTAATTTTTATAAGCAAGAACTTGAACAGTAATTTTGTATGTACTTTAAATTTTTCTCTTAAAATTGAAAACAATAATATGAATAAAAAAGAAGCACTGGAATATGGTGTTGTACAGAACTTCTTTCTCTAAATAATATAGGAATTAACATACACACACTAAAACTATATAATTTAATTGTGTTCCTCTGTTTCCAGTTTATTACAGCTTTAAGCATAGAGGAGAAAATGTTAATCCAAATCTATTGAGTCTAACTTTAGAAGGATAGATCTTGGTGCGAAATCGTGAAATTAGTACTTTTTTACTGATAGGGAAGGGACGATGAATTGGTTTAATAATATTAAAATGAATCAGATCCAGTGTATATTTGTCTTTGTTCCATTGTTCCTCTGAGTTTTTAAATGTCGCCTTCTTTTCATGATAGAGGATGTCTTCCAGAGATATTCAATTTAAAATCATTGCGTCATACTAGAATTTTGCTAAGGAATCTGCTTGTTTGTTTTTGGTTATGCCTATTTGACCTAGATTCCAGATGAATTGCAAAGATAAAATTGATCTCATGTTTTGTTTGAGATGATTTCCAACAAGTTCTGTAACTTATATAGATTTAAAATTACAATTTTGGAGAGCTCGGACGGCAGAGAGATTATCTGATAAAATAATGTAATGATTTTGAGTACATATGTTGAGATTGATAAAATTGTAAGAGTTTCACTTCTAAAATGCTATTGTAATTTGAGATCATCCCAAATGAATCTTCTTGAGAGAAAAAATTAATGCAGGATATTGAATGTTTAATTGGAGTTTTAGTTGCTAAAATGACTGTTTTTCCACTTTCTTCTTTATATTTTTTGCAAAAAAAAAAAAAAAAAAATCTTAATTAAATGATGTGGTGGTAGTTTTTTTTTTTTTGTTTTTGTTTTTTTTTGAAAGGTAAATCATCAAGGCGGAAAGAAATTTTATTATTTTTTTAATGCGAGGCAAAATTGCAGAATAAGGGCTGCTGGGATTTGGTGTCGAAATTTCTTTTCACTTAACTGCACCAAGAAAAGGGTTGCAATTGTAAGTGAAGTGAATTGCAACCAGTACAAGAAATCGGGGTTTGTAGCACAATTGGCGCCACAAGAAAGTCGCCAAATCCCAACATAATATTGTACTACAATGAAAAGTACAACAATGTTGTACTTTTCATTCATCTATGATAATTTATACTCAAATTTAGCAATAAAACATCTTTCTGTTAAAGTCAGAAAATTTTTAAAGATGAATAATGAAGGAATATTTTGGGAGTAATCTAAAGGCACAAAGATGCCAACTAATTGCCAAGTTTTTCTATAATTTGTTTGTGAAATAACAAAAAAAATTATTTATTTAAATGTTATTTAATTAAAAAAACATTTATATTTATAGAGGGAGTTTCACTTGGAAATAAATTTAAATGGGGAGGAAAAAAAATGAATGGCACCAGTTCATAAAAGGGGCTAATTATTGTTTGCATCATAAAAATTATTCTTTCCTTTAATAAGTTGTAAAAAAAATAGCACCAAATTTCATGAAAAATAGTGCATTATTTTAATTAATGTAACATTAATTTTTTTAAAAACTAATGTATTGTTACTATTACTTTCTCCCATTAGTATAAAAAATAATTGTGGACTTGGGTCATCTTTGTATATATAATGACTTATAATTAATAATAATCTTATAAATATAATAATATTTTGATTTAAATGTCTATATATATACATATACTTATTTAGAATATGTTTCATGGTATTAGATCTTAAATAATCTCTAAATTAACCCTATTTAATGATAAATGTGGAAACGATTTTGAAATCTCCAGTGAAAACTTCCTGAATTTTTAAAAATAATTTGCTCCATTATTTGATAATATTATGAAAAACTATGGTTAGGAATGTGCATTTTTGTGGATGCAAATGTATAGTTATATTGGTGATATTTTCAATTTGAAGGTATGGTATGTATTTACCATGTTTGCACACCCTCATCTCCATTACTGGAATGCATCAAAAACTACTGAAAAATCTCTTTTGAAATTAACTTCTCAGCATCTATCATAGCTTCTTGTTTTTTTTTTTTTTCATGTTAATAATATTTTAAAAATTTTATTAGAAAACAAATTCTTGTGAAACAGCCTAAGAAACATCGCTCAAGTAAGTAGATTTTTCAGAAGTATGTGTGACTTAAAAAGTTTATTTAAAAACATTTTATTTAAGATTGTAGATAAAACATTTTTTTAATCTTAGGGGAATTACCCTTTTTAATTATAGGTTCAAATTGCATAATATTTATATTTAAGTTTTTAAAGATTAAGCTAGTAAAAAGATTTTCTGGTGAATATGCCAAAATCCTGAAATTATAAATAAATATTAAAACATTAGTGATGTTAATCAAAATTTTTATTTATATATTTTTTGTAAATTTATTTATCTAGATAAAAAAACATCCAATGGAAGATACATCTGGCAGCGAAGAGAGTGGGGAAGGAAACGAAGCTTCTGGAACAGATCGCTCATATGACAAGAAACACAAAAATGGTGATACCTCTTGCAAGTCAAAGCGCAGTGTTAAGCGACAGCTGAAAACTTTTTCCTTTGGGAAATGGCAGAAGGGCTTCAACAAAGAGAAGCCGAAAAAGCGTACATTCAGCCTCACTCGAGATACATGGCGTGACAGTTGCAGCTCTGTGGTGTCAGAAGTATCTATTGAAAATGTAACATGCATTTGTACAGGGTACAGAAAAACAAAAGCTTCCTCTGCAGCTGAGAAGAATTCTTCAGGGACTGATAAAAATGCAACACATGAGCAGCCATCTGAGGCAGCAAGAGGTAATGCTTTAGCTGTAGTTTCATGTTCTGGTGCTACTGCAGGTGACAGTTCTGGGGTAATGGATCCTAGTATACTAAACAGAAGGGTGCCAGTACCAAGGGAATATTCCCGTGATTATACTCCACGACAGGTACTACATTATTTAGAAAACATTTAAATTAAAAGTTTTAATTTTTTAGTTTAATAATTGCATTGATTTTTGAATAAATATTTTCTAAATGCTTTTCTTTAAATACTTGTTTTAAGAAAAAAATAATTAGTAAATATATTAGACTATTTTATTTAGTTAAAATTTATGCAGAAATGTTTTTTTTTTTTTTTTTTTAAATAATTGTTGTTGAATGGTGAATACAGAGATGCCAAGTATTACATTTTGTCCATAATATTTATGGATGGGAGGTAAAAATCATGATTTAACGTGTTTATAATTTTTTTCCTTTTAATGCATATATGTAATGAAATTATTATATTTTCTGATGTTCTGATCAGCAGTCTTAGAACTTGGCATTTGTGCATTTATAAAGCTGTACTATTTTTCACTTAATCATTATTTTTATCTTAAATTAATGGAAATAGAATTTAATAAATCAATTATAAATTCTACCTTTCCAAGTTTTAATTATCATTGGTATTAAAACCAATTTGAGAGTATGATATTTCTTTACTTTTTTTTTTTTTTTGTATATAATATAGAATTACTATATTATAAGTCGTGTTAAAAGGATATTTCATATAAAAATGTTTTTAAATTATATGATACTGTGACTTTGATTTAAATATGTTTGTATGTTAGTATCTTGTAAAATAATTAAAATCACTATTTTTTTTTTTTTTTTTTTTTTCTGGCTAAAATTCTACATAATATTGTTTTAAAGTAATGTAATTAATTTTTAATTTTCTTTACAGATGGGAGAAGCTTCCAATAGTAATCTTTTTATAACATGTCAATCATCATCACAACAACCTCTATCTATAAATGAAATTAGTATTAGTGAACTAACCTTAGCACTTCAAGAACATATGAGACTCTCAATTGTACGGAGCCCATTGATCATTCAATATGGAAATGTGGGTTATAATGTTGAAAATACCCATTCCTCTCTTGATCGACGCTCTTGTAGCCTTAATCTTTTTTCTTCAAATGCCCATACTCAGGTCGACTACGTGCATCATCTTGTCCCTGATTTGCTGGAAATTACCAACTGTAGTTTCTACTGGGGCAAAATGGACCGATACAAAGCTGAAAAGCAATTGGACAAGAAACCCGAAGGTACATTTCTTTTGAGAGACAGTGCACAGGAAGAATTTCTTTTTAGTGTCAGCTTTCGGCGTTATGGACGAACCCTCCATGCTCGTATCGAACAGCTCAACCATAAGTTTAGCTTCGACTCCCACGACCCAAATGTATTTACGTCGTCAACTGTTTGTGGACTGGTGGAGCATTATAAAAATCCAATTTGTTGCATGTTTTTCGAACCCATGCTGACTATACCAGTGCATCGTAACTTCCCGTTCGACTTGCAGCATTTGTGTCGAGCAGTGATTTCTGATTGTATAAAATATGATGGGATCAATGAACTAAAATTGCCTAAAAAAATTAAGGCATATTTAAAAGAATATCATTATAAACAAAGGGTTAGGGTTCGCCATTTGGAAAACGATAATTTTGTTTAGAATTTTGTGGGGGGAATGTATTTGATATGTATAGTACTGTCTTATAAAACTTATAATTTGAGGTTAAAACCCAATTTATGTTGCATTTTCTCAAGGAATTGTCCCTTTTAAATTGTTTTTGTTCATGTAGTATTTATTTGTATTTTTCAGACTTTTGATTTATGTAGATGAATGTGTTTTTTAATTATTTTTCAATTAATGCAGCACTTGTAAATCAAAAAAAAAAATAGAGCAATTTTATTAAATTCTCTTAAGTATTATTTGCATTTTTCACTTCTGGTTATTTGACATCGTACTCATTTTTATTTACTAAAAATTCATATTACAGTTAAGTGCTCTTTAATCCTGCACATTCTCAATTAGTGGAAGTCACTGTAACTTTAATGGGGATACCAAAGCTACATCGCTCTAGCTTAAAAATTTGAATGATTAATTACACATATTAGATTGTTCCATATGAAATGAACTTTTAAGTACACAATTTGTAAAAGGTCACATAATATTTTAACTTATTTAATCTAAATATGCTCCATCTTCATCAGTGCACTTTGGCCATCGATTACAAAGCATTTTTATGCCAGTTTTGAAGAACATTTTGTTAGACTCAATAATTAAAAAAGCATTTATTCATTCAAAATTATTCTAGATGTTTAAAAATGTGGTAGAAAAGTATTATGTTCCAAAAAGAATACCTATATGTGAACAAAAGAGGCCATTAGATACAGCACAGAATATATTAAGATTATTAAATTCAAATATTTAACCTTAATTATATTGAATATTCTTGTATAGATTTTTAAAAAATGATAGTTAAAGCAATTGTGACAAGTGGCTATAATGCATGAAAAAATACACAAGTCTAGTGTACTGTTTAAAAAAAAGTATCTGACATCTCATTTCTATCATGATTTTGATCTCTTCAAAAAAATGCTATGTTTATACATGAATTTATGAGTGATGAATGAAGTGGTATATGGGAATGTGAAGCAACAAAGACTATAATCCTAATCATTATATATATATGAACAGTAGTTTTTCCTTATTTTTAATGTCACTCTCCACAACGCTCTATGATCGTGTTAGACCGGGACCTACGGTTTAAAGTGGATTCGAACCACTACAAACATCCATGGCACCGCCAGGGCTCGAACCCGAAACCTGTAGTACTGAGCGCTAGCCACTCTGCCATTCAGGCCCTATGAATTTATGAATTTTATATTGTGTACCAAAATGAAAACTGATTAAGATAAAGTCTGGGTGAAAATGCAAATAGCATTGTGTAGCTATTTGGCAGTCAAAGTAAACACCCAAATCCACCAACTCGTAAAAAAAATAACAAAGCATCTTACTCAATGTAGGAAGTGTTGGATTAAATAGCACTTACTGTATATAATTTTATAGATGTGAATTTATACACCATCCCATTTTGAGTTTTATGCTTTGTCTTTAAATATGCACTCTTGGCTTATTCCGGTGATATAGATTGTTGTTTTTTTCCTAAAATATAATGTACCAAGATATTTATATAAAATTAATAAGTGATAACTTTTTGATCTTTTATTAGTCATATGACATAATGTCCCATAAATTTACTTAGGAAGAATTAAAAATGTTTTGTTTTATCCTGTATTAAAAAATACACTAAACTGTTACAAAAAAAAAAGTTATGAATTAGAATACATTCTTAACATTAGTTATCATATAAATTATTCAAATCAATTTTTTAGGGATTAAAGTTGGTTATTTTAAGTGGAAAGATGTGAATTTATCTGTATTTTAATGTAATATAGAGTAAAATTGTACAATATAATAATTTAACCCATGAAATAAATGTAACCATTTTAAACTATGCTCAAAAAATATATCTAGTTAAAAAGTCTGTTTAAATATTATAAAAAGATTTTAATTTAGGCCTATTAATATATGTATTATAATAAAATTCGGCTGAATTTATTTCTTTCCATACTAAAACTGCATTTTACTTAATATTCTACGAATGCAATGTTTTCTTTTATTAAGTTATTCTGTATTCTTATGTATTATTTTAAAAATCACGTGTAAAATGTTTCATTTATTTGACATTAAAATTTTTTTCGAAGTATTTAATACTGTATTTGTTCCTAATAGAGAAAAATACTTAAATGAATTGAGTGCATAACTCCTATTTTCATGAAGAAGAGAACAATAAATGCGTGCCACTTTTTAGTGTTTAATATTGGTCAGTTTTTATGTATATTTACATCTGTGTCAACATGGACACAGATGTAAATATACATAAAACTGATTAACATTACAAAACAAATTTAATGCAATATCCCTCTTGCCATTCTCAATGTTCTTTTATAACATGGAGAATGTGTTTGTAATGTTCATCAGTACAGGAATCTAGCTTTTTAGAGGCAGTAGATGTTGATTTTTATAAAATGCATTAAGAGCAATACTACAGAATGATTATTTTTAACTGAAGATGTTATGTCAAGATGAATAAAGAGTGCCTATGTATGTTTTTCCCCCTTAATGCTATTAGTTCCTATTAGAAAATATATTTGATTTCCATAATATGTTTAAATGCTTGCTTTTATAATAAGGTAAGCAGCTAAAAAAGCCATACCAGTCTGTGCATCACCACTGATTAAAATGCATCTTGTGTAACATCACAAACTTTTCAACAAAACCATGTAATTGAGTATATTTTTAACTTCATTCTCGAGACTTTAAAACACCTTCCAATTTTATTCCTAAGATTAAGGAATTGCTTTTTAACCTTTATATCATCATTCTTTAAGCAGTGGACCACTACATTCAAGTTATTAAGACAAACACCAATAAGGATATCAAATTATAACATAACTGTTTCGAGGACTTTTACAAAAATTGTCCTGTTACTCATTCTGTAAATATGCTTTAAAAGTACAATTTCTGAAGGCAATTGTAAAATACAAGTCATTAAATGAACCATATGACACTTTCATTTAACTTTTATATGGGATTTTTGCAAGTAATTTTTTTTTTTTTTTTTTTTGCACAGTTCAGACAATTTTAGTTGTCCATATTCATTCCTACTATAAAAATAAAAATACTAAACATTTTATGATCAGATATAGAATTATGATTTATTGAAATATTTCTTAAAACATAATATAAAATTAAACAGCAAAAATGTGTGTTAATGATGAAACATCAAGTAAAAAGGATAAATATGGGAACCATTTCTTTGGAAATTAAATACATAAAAAAATTGGCTTGTTACAGCAATTGAATTTAAATATTATATTACAAATAAATAAGACAGGACAAATATTTATAAATAAATTTTACAACATACTTAAATTAAATGCATCACAAGAAAATAACTAAAACTCTACTATCACAATATATATCGGAGGCAAATTAATAAAAATCCGGTGGTGGTTGTATAATATCAATAAAAGTAGATATAAAACTTGAAGACCTTATTATATATAGTAATTTCATATCATTTATCAAACATCTGTAGTTTTTTAACCTAATCTCAAGTAGGATTAAAATTTGCATGCATATGAAAAATAGCAATTCAAAAATGGACAAATCTGATTAGATTTCACATTTACTAAAAATGGAGATGGACAATTAATATCCACTTTAATTAGAAAAGCATTGTAAAAAAATGCCCATTTTATACAATTTTAATACAAATATATGACATAAGTGCTCCTAACATAAGACCAGCTCCCAAAAAAGTAGAAAGAATAATTCCGGCCATTTCTTGCAGTAAAGGATTCACTGACCTGAAAAAAAAAATTATCATTAATAGATTTTTTTGAATATTTTATGTACTTTATATTAACAACAAAAAAAAAAAAAAAAAGAAAAATAATTGCAAAATCTGACTTACTTTATTCCAACTACCATTGCTACGGCAACAAAATACCCATTTGTAAAACCCAGCATTGTCATAAAAGAGATGTAATATATATCACTTGAGAACAGCACAGGTAGATGATAGCGTGGATTGAGATTGCATAGCATAATCAAAGGAAAAAAGATTATTCTCAGTGCGCAAAAAGCAAGTAGATGTATTCGCTTGGAATGGGGCTATGAGAGAAAATTTATAATATATGACATGATGATAGTATGAAATCATAATTTATGTTAGATAATTAAAATATAAATATTATTTTAAACAATATTTTGGATACTTTTAATACATATTTGTATTTAAAATTAAGGTAATCTTGAAAATATTTCATCATTACTAATTATAAATAGGATTTACTATAAGAATATAATGTCATTGTGAAGCCTTAGCACTTTAATATTTGTAAACAAAACAGTTGCATAGTTATGTTTACAATGCTTTACTTATTAGTGAGTGAAGAATGTTTTTGATTATCTTGGTTAAAAAAATCTTACCATGATCATGGAAGTAGAATGATTATATGTATTAAAAAGTGATAGATTAAGTGTATTGTCATTTAATTATTTCAGGAATATATATAATAAGAAAATGCTTCTATTATTATGAATTTTTAATCAAATAATAAATTTTGACATAAGCAATGCATTTATTTAAATAAATCACAAACATAACTAAAGTAAATTATGTGTAACCAATAAGATTTCAATAAGTAGTAGTAAAAATGTAATTACTTACTATTGGCAACCATCCCCCAACAATGCGTCCACAAAAATCACTAATGTTGAAAAGCAAGAAGCATGTAACAGGTATGAACAGTCTCCCTAAAAGGAAGCACATTTTAATTAATTACATTCTTTTAAGTTAGAAAATTTTATACTAAAAATACATAATTTACATAATTGGTTATTTTGTATGTTAAACCAATATCCACTGAGTTTTTCAACAAAAAAAAAAAATTGTAAATCTTTTATAAATTCAATTTAAAATCAGCTTACCATTCCATAATGTACCATTTGTTTCTGGTTCAATCAATACTGCCAAACCAGGAAATATACCAATTGTGACCCAAAAGTCGAGAAGAATGGCTGCAGCATAAGGCCATATCTAATGAAAATTAAACATTATATAAAAATAATTCCAAGTTAAAATTACATTAATAATGACAAAGAAGTCAAAAGAATAATTTAAAGAGAAAAAAAGACAATATAGAATCAACCAAAAATATAAAGTATAAAAAATAACAAAAAGAGGAATTTAAAACATTTTCACATATGGTTTCTTGATTACATTGATTGATATAATTACAACAATACTATTTATAAAACAAAAAATCTCTTTAGGATTTAAATTTAAACAATCTAAATTTATTTTATCTGTATTTAACAGTTGCAGTGCTTGTGTTTAATTTCATATTTTCGATTAAAATCTTTTGTTTATATGATGTTGAAGAAAAAGAACAAGATATAATTATCTTTTTAACAATATTTTAAACAACAATTAAAAAATGAAATTGTAGTTCTTTGCATTATAATATCACCATATGTATAAATATATAGAGAAATTTTCTAATTGTCTTTTATAGTTTTTTTACTTCATAAAAATGAAAATAACTAAAAAGATACAGTAAGCAATGTTATCTTAAAAATATATTTTTAATTCAGCAGAAATTAATAAAAAGTTCATGCTACATAGATTTATACATCTAAAATAGATAAAACATAGATTTATACACATAATTAGAAATATAAAAATTCATAAAAGCATCTATTGTAATAATTCATTAACTTGTTACAATAATATCCCAATAAAAATTTTACATTTTGCTTAAAAAAAGTATCTATTTTAGAGTAATCATTTACATAAAATTTCACATACATATATTACATCTAATTAAATTTAAACCCTAAACAACACTACATTTTTTTAATTACATTTATAAAGATATTTTTATTTTTACAATGCAAAAAAAATAAAATGTTTATATGAAAATAGCTCAGAAATTCAAATACTTAAAAGTAAATTTAATCCTTTTAAAATGCATGTTATATTTAAGTATCTAAACATAAATTAGATAGTTCTGAATAATTGATTGTAAAATGAATTAATAAGAAATACTAACCAGTTTCAACAAATGTAAAATCGACACTTTTTCTCTAGTTATACCTCCTGACACATCTTTGAGTGCTGTTGCATCTATAAAAATTATTTTGATGTTTTAAATATAAAAAAAAAAAAAAATTAAAAAGATTTTTAAGTAATTCATAAAAAATTACCTTTCAAGCTGTAAGTATGATATTTAAAAATTCCTGGAAAGGAAAAAAAGAGAATTATATTAAAACTAAAATAAGATGATTATCGACATTCAAAAACAAAACATAATAAACATTGATGCTATTGACTCCTTTTTCTTTTTAAGTATTGGCCAATATTTCAAAAACATACATTTGCTAATTTTACATCTGACGATCTTTTATAACAGAAACTAATACTTTACTTTAATCAAAAGGATTGAAGTAAAGAAGTTATTTATTGATTACTTGATTGATTTATTGATATTGAAGTTTAGTTTGAAATCTTTAGGAGGCCTGGATTGATTGAAAGAGTTAAATACATATTACACCACTAAATATAAACTAACAAGAAATTTCATGAATTTTTTGGTCCAACAAAGTTTTAATTATCCTATACTTCAAAACTACAATAATTATTTTTAAATAAGAAATTTCTGATTAAAACATAATAATAATAATAATAATATGAAGATCCTGATTTTTTTTACATTTTATATTTGTATTTATTATTTTCTTAAATTCTATTATAATCAAATCACAAATGTAAACCAAATAATGTCCTAATAATCTAGGGAAAACATTCTGGTAATACACCATTTTATAAATTTGACAATCTAACCTCTACTTCATTCATGAACATTGAATTTAAATATGGGATTAAATTTGTTAGTAAGGTGGAGCCCGATTGAAATTTATCTTGTTAACCAATTAGAGAATTTTTTCCTTTTGAGATACATAAAATATAATTTTTGCACTTAATCTAATTAAGGGAATAAAAGTGAAAAATAATATATATATATGTATGTGAGCTAGAAAATGTAAAACACACAATCAGTCAAAAATAATTAATTTTCCAATGATTGAAATGTTTTAAATCTATTACACTACTGGTCATTAAAATTGTGACACCAAGAAGACGACATGCTACAGACGTGAAATTTAAATGACAGGTAGAAGGTGCTGTGATATGCAAATGATTAGCTTTTCAGCACATTCAAAGCAGGCGACACCTATAATGCGTTTAAATGAGGAAATTGTTCAACTGGTTTCTCATACACAAATTGCATTTGAACGTTTCGCCTGGTGAAAAGTTGTTGTGATGCTCGTGTAAGAAGCAGAAATGCATATCAGCACATTTCTGACTTTGATAAAGGTCGAATTGTAGCATACCGGGATTGCGGTTTATCGTATCGCAGTATTGCTGCTGACGTCGGTTGAGATCCAATGACCGTTAGCAGAATATGGAATCGATGGGTTCAGGACGGTAATACAGAACGCCGTGCTGGATCTCAACGGCCCCTATCATTAGCAGCCGAGAAGACAGACATGCTACCAGCATGGCCTTAATGGATCGTGTAGCCACATCACGAGTCCTGGGTCAAGAATTGGAATCGTTTGCAAGACCACAAGTGTCGACGACGTTTGCAGCAGCATGAACTTTCAGCTCGGAGACCATGGCTGCGGCTACCCTTGACGCTGCATCACAGACAGGAGCGTCTTCAATGGTGTGATCAACGACGAACCTAGGGTTCACGAATGACGAGACGTGATTTTTTCAGATGAATCCAGGTTCTGTTTACAACATCAAGATAGACGCATCGTGTTTTTCAGCATCGTGGTGAACGTACATCGGCAGCGTGCATTCGTCATCGTCATACTGGCCCATCACCTGGCGTGATGGTATGGTGTGCTATTGGATACGTCTCGGTCATCTCTTGTTCGCGTTGATGGCACTTTGAACAGTGCACGTTACATTTCTGGTGTGTTACGACCTGTGGCTCCGCCCCTTTATTCAAGCCCTGCGAAACCCTACGTTTCAGCAGAATAATGCACGCCCACATGTTGTCGGTATTGTCCGGACCTTCCTTGTTACGGAAAAATGTTCGGCTGTTGCCCTGGCCTGCACGTTCACCAGATCTCTCGCCAAGAGAAAATGCCGAGCGACTGCCTCGTCATCATACGCTAGTCACCACGGTTGATGAGCTGTGGCATCGTGTTGAAGCTGCATGAGCATTTTTACTTGGTACATGCCATCCAATCTCTGTTTGGCTCAATGCCCAGGCGTATAAGTGCTGTTATTACTGCAAGAGATGGTTGTTTTGGATACTGATTTCTCAGGATCTATGCACCCAAATTTCTTGAAAATTTAATCACTTGTTATCGCCAATATAATACAATCTATTAATAAATATTATTTTGCTATTTGCATTTCTTCCTGGTGTTGCAATTTTAATGGCCAGTAGTGTATATAAGGGCATATTACATTTACTGCATGTAGTTATAGGTTGGTAGATTAAAAACATAATTCCACAAAAGTTTCTCGACTGATACTGTCATCTACGAGAATAAATTAATAAATCAAAAGTAATCTGCAAAACTGTTTTAAAAAAGTATTAATTGTTTTAAAAATTATCATACAAGACCAAATATATATATATATTTTTTTCATAATCAGGTAATACCAATAAAATATTTCTGCACTTAAACATACTTTAAAAACATCTTTAATACAAAAGATCTTTCTATTAATAAATATATATTCTTTCTATTGTATTTAATTTAAATAGGAAAAATAATATATGTGATGTTGAATTTTTTCAACATACCTCTTAATTAGGTTAAGGAATGGAAATATATAAAAAGATAATATAATTTAATATAGGAATGGACATTGGATAGTAATTAATATTTAAAATAATGTATATAAATGAAAAATGCTTACTGATTTCTGAATGATTATATATGAAATCAAAGTGAGAAGTATCACAGCATCAGAGGTGAAAAAATAAATTAGGGCACTTTTAATCGAATCACATTTGCCAAGAAGTGATATAATTTCGGCTACAGAAGCTAATATACCTGCAAAAGCCTAAAAAGAATAATTTAAATACATAAGAAAATAAAAAAAAAAACGATAAAATTATATATACTTAATACATAGAAAATTGACAGGGATTTTTTTGTCATTTAAAATGACAAAATTGCATCATATCATGTTTTAAATCCTTCAGATGCATAAATTTTAAAAGTTCTGAAGTTAATTACATTTTACTTTAGATGATTAAAAAAAAAACAATTTCTACTTAATTTCTAACATTAAGCAAAAATTTTAAAAACTATTCCTAGATAAAGTATGGCTTCCTTATTTTTAAGAATAAAATTACCTTATTTGATTGTATTATATTAAACCATATTACTAAAATTGCATTTAAATACAAATGATGTAAAAAAATACAAGTTTATTAAAACACTTTAAATTTACAGAATGTAATGTAACCTAAAGCACCAAGATATCTATATAACTTTAGCACCAATACACAAAAAAACTTAATGCAATTGATTATGTTTTTAATGAAATTTCTCTTCGTGTGAATAATGTTAAAAATACTGCAATATTAAATTAAAATAAAGTAAATAAATAATAAAAAAATTTATACCTGTCCTAAAACCATAATATGCATGTATTCAGCTGGAAGAAGAGCTGCAATACCTGAAACACCAGACTGAAGGATAGCACTGGCAACTGAAATTATTAAATACACAAAAAGTTCTTTTAATATATACTACATACAAAATAAAACAATTTTTTTTTTCAATTCTTAACTATTCAAAAAAGTACTTCAATATATATATATATATATATAATCATATAATTGAAGATTTTGGCTATTTGTAGTCTGTAAAATTAAATACAAAATATTAATTAGGGTCATTTTTCTCTGAAAAAAATTATTTATAATAATATACATTTATTTTATAAGAATAAAAAGTATTTGATTGAAACAATATCTGGAAAGTTCTATTTGTAAAAAGCTGCATGGAAATTTTTTACATATGGCAGATCAAAAATCAATATTCTACTGTTAGAGATTTTAAGGGATGATTTTTTATTTATTTATTAATCTATGTTTCATTTATTTGTCTAATATTGCAACGGAAGGAGAAAATGTTAATGTTTTTAAGATGAACAAAAATGGATACAGAAAACTGATATTGCATAGAAAGTACAATTACTTTTTTTCAGCTCAATGCATTATCTCCCAGAAAGAATGTTAAATTATGATATGCAATGGATGATTTGTTTCTTAGAAAGAAAATGAGAGAATGAGGATACATCTTTTTTCTAATGGTTGATGGCACTAAATAATATCATGAAAAGGAAGAAAATAAGAAAAAAATCTTGTTCAATTTATGATAAATTGAATTTCTTAGCAGAAATAATTTTAAGCACCTAGTCTTTTAAAATAATATCATCGTACTTTTAAAAGTTAATTAATGAACAAAATCATTGATTCAGAAATAATAAACAGTGACAATTACTAAAATTTAATTAAATTAAAACCATGACAAAAATAATGACTCTCAATAAAGAGAAAAAATGACTATATATATATATATATATAATGAAATATTTAATAATTATTTGACAATATATTGAAATTCAAAATTTTTATTTTTAAGTACTTTTAAAAAAATTTTGATATTTACCTCCAACAACAATGATTAGAAATATAGTCAGAGTAAAAAAACCCATTTGCCCTAAAATAAGAATCAGTTATCAATTTATAAATAACAGATTTAGAATTTAAAATAAAACATCTATAATTAAAAATACATAAACTAAATATTTTAATTAAATTTAAAGATTTAAACGTATATTTTTTTTTTTCTATTAGCATCCCTAAATAAAAAAAATACCAAATCCTTTTTTATTTTCTTTAAAATATTCTAAATTACTATAGAAATTAAAGGAGTTTATATAAATAATTAAAAATAATAATTTTTAAAAATTTATTTAATTCAATATACAAATATAAAGTTTAATATAATTAAACAGTTAGTTTTCAGGATTATAGAAATGTTGATAAAAAATGTTGTTAAAAAAATTCTTTTAACAACATTTAATCTATATTAGCAACAATGATTTTCAAAATCTGTTAATATCTTTCTGAATTAATTCATAATGATGATTCTCTTAATAATGTACCAAACTATTTACTTCATGTTGCATTCAAACTTGTTGAATAATAGCAAAAGAATACTGCAAATTAACTTAATTTTTAGTCAATTTCATTCAAAAGGTATTGTAATTGTTATTAAAATGCCTATGGTAAATTAAAAAAAAAAAAAAAAAAAAACTTAAAAATTACAGAAATAGGAAATGCTCTAAAAACATTTGTAAATATATGAATTTACAAATAATTAAATTATTTGGAAATGCACTAAGTTTACATGCTATAAATTAAATATATATAATTCCAATTGTGCTTTTCAATGAAAATCATAATATTAAATGGTCAATTAATCAAACAACAGAATAAATTCATAACTATTTATGTAGAGTTTAGGGTTACTTTTGTAAAGATTTATATTATCTCTTTCTTATAGCCCATCCCATAGGATTTTTTAATATAAAATTCAAATAACTGATTTTATAAAATTTAAAATTTAGCTTCATTTTTTTTTTTTTCCGTATGGGATAAAAGTATTTATAAGTATTAACAAAGATTTTGTTTACACAAACCAACCACTTTTTACCATTATTTGGGGTCTTTCTTAAGATTTTTTTCATATGTTGAACCCAAAATGATATCATCACAAGACGTATCGTTTTCTCATAAAAAAGCATCTTAATCATATATATGTAATCATCTTAATCCTCTATGTGTACATTAAAAAAAAAAAAGCATTCAAGTTCTAAAAACTACTGTAAATCACAGATTCTTACAAGTCTTTAACTTTACTACTAATGCTTTTTGGATATGGGTAGCTATAAATAACCTAATCAAGGATACAGATATATTCCAGATGGTGAATCGCTAGATGCTTTGAGTCATTGTCTGCATCATTCCTTTTCCTTGGAGTTTTCTTTCATTTTGCGCTCAATAAAATGAACACTTGTGTTTATCCTGATTTCTGTTTTTAATTTTTTTTTTATTTGTCTTTATATCATATTTGTGATGAGTTTATTTAACATAATTTGGTATATAAGGTAGCATAATTAGTATGGAACATAGTGTAATTTGTGAGAAAAATATATCATGCCTACTTCAGAGTAAAGCTTGGAGAATAATAAAAATCTCAGACACCACACAAAATAAATGTTTATATTTTTTTGTTTATTATTATCATGATTATTACTATTATTTTTTTAATGTATGGGAACAGTCACAAAAGAGAAAAATCTTTTAGATGTCCCAATGGTATGCAAATGAGGGTTTTTTTTTTGTTGTTGTTGTTTCCATGGTGTGAAACAATATTAAACTTGTAAGTTTGCCAGATCCTTAAAAAAATATTATTTCTATGACAGTACATAAAATTGGATCTCATAAAGCAATCTCAAAAACTGAACCTTGTTTTCAGTGCTTATGCAAAATATTCTCATTAGCCAGAAGCAAAGTTGAAAGATTATGCTTTTGTTAATTCTGACATAAGAAAATAATGCAAGTACAATAACTTCGAAGCTGTAATGAATTCAAAAGAAAAGGATGCTCATGCTTCTTTAAACAAGTTATTTTAGATACAAAAAATCATTAAACAGTTCCAAAGAAGCAACAACTACTCTAATTCTAGAAATATAATTCAATTTATGTTAAAAAAAATTTCATGAACTTGGATGTAAGATGAGTAAAGGTTTATTTTTTGAAATCTCATTTAATTTTATTTTCTCTCAAAATCTTGGATCCATGAGTCAAGAACAAGATGAGTTTTCTGACCAAGATATTATAATGAAAGAAGATCATAAAGATCATTTGGATGTAAATATAATGGGATGTTACTACAGGTTCTCCTATTGAGAACATTTGCCCAACAGAGATAGCTACATTTGAACTTTTACCAACAAAAGGTTATGAAAAAAAAAAAATTTTTTTATTTTTTTTTCTTTCTTTTCTTATTATACTAACAAATGGGAAGCCACTGTCCCTTTATTATATTGTAATTTAGTATGATAAAAGCCAAAATTTAATGAAGTTTGCACAAAAATAGTGAGAGATAGGAGAAAAGCAATTGAATAATTGGAATGTACACCCAAAAAAATACAAGAAACAAATTATGAAAAAGTTTTAAAAAAAAATATTTTGTGTTAGCTTTTATGTTAATGTTAAAATTGATGTATTAAAATAATTGATAACAAAAATTGTTCACTACTTCAATTTTTTTATTAAATTTGCATCTGAACATTAAATTTGAAAGATAAAAACTATAAAACATATTACTTACAACTGTCAGTATCAATTGAAACACAGGCAGTAACAATGGAAAATAGAATAAACAGGAAAACTAGTGGAGCAATGACACGAAACAACTTGGAAAATCTGAAAAACACATGAATCTTAAATAATAATAAAAATATATCACATTAAAAGAATACTTAAATTAAATGCTAAACTTGATAAAGCAGGCATCAAAAGTTTAAATTATAAGGAAATAGCATAGAATGATTGAAATTCAAGACATATGAGTTATGAAACTTTTCATGTGAAATATTGCCAAAACAGGCAAAAATTGTAATAAAAAAAATTTATTTAAACATTTTTTAATTACCTGAAAATAATATTATATAATGAAAATAAGATTAATAATATTTTTAGTAGATTTGTAAATAACTTTATTTTTTTTATGATTTAACAAATACATTTTTATTTATTCTGGAAGTGTATATTTATTTTGGAAATAAGAAAGTAGAACTGTACCTTTGATCAGGATATGGGAAAAATACTAAACTGATCAGCATTTATATGGGCCAAACATGGAATAAGATACCAAAATAACAAGAATGTATTTATATGCATCAAACATGAGAAAACCCCATAAAGTGTGATTTTTTTTTTTTTTTTGTGCTAAACATAATTTATTGTGTTTTTTTTTTTTTTCCTTTCTCAAACTTCTTTTATTGAGCATAAGCAAATTAATGTTTATGTACAAAGAGTTTCATTAAAATACATACACATTTTATTTTATCAGTCAGAATCATATTTAACACAATATATTAAATAAAATCTTATATATCATATTAGTTTTTAAACTCAATTTGCATTAATTTAAAACATAGCTTTTTTTTTATTTATTAATTAAATTTTGAATTTGATTAGTTCCACTGTTATTAAAGAGAAAATACGATATCAATCTTTAAGTTCTGCATAAAAATGCATAAATACCATGTTATTTACTTTATCTTTTAATAAATTAAAATGTATATAGATATATATATGTAGTACATTTAGAATTATACAATAATTTTACAAAATACTTTTACTCAAGCAAATTTCTTATAATCATAATTGTACATCTATCATATTCTGTGGTATTTTTTAAATGGTATTCACAATAATATTATCACCATCATTCCAGATTGTTTTATGTAATACATACAACATTTTTTGACAGTTATTATACTCTCTTTCCTTTTAATAATAAGAAAAATACATATGTAATTATAGATATTACAATAATTTAATTAGGTGCATTGTTATTTTTCAGTACATACATTTAAGATACTTTTCCATACAGCTAAGAAGTACCATTAATTTTTAGAATTTACTTACCTGTTAGCAAACAGAGTACAAATGATAAGAAATGACACATAAGGCACATTATTAGACAGAGCCATGTAACTTGTAAATGCAGCTTGAAGATTAGACTTATCGTGATTGCCAACACAACTTGTGTTTACAACGCTGCGAAATTTATACATCCAATACTGAAAACAATATAAAAATTACATATTAATAAAAAATTGCTATGTAATTGTAACTGATTACCTCATTATGAATTAACTATATTTTTTCCTATTAACAGAAAATAATTGATAAAAACAACTATTATATTAGTTACCAAAGTAAATTCTGAATTTTTTTTTTTTCAATTAATTTTAAAAATATGTATTTCAACTTATATAATATTATTCAAGTGTTTTAAAAAGTTTACTTAAATGTATTTCTTAAAAAATCGAATATTTGTTTTCTATTAAACATGGCAACTTATCAATTTTATTAGAAGATTATTAAATACGAGAAACATTTATTTTAAAAATTTTTATGACATGAGAAACACTAATATTTAAGCACTACACTTTTAGCCATGATGACAGCAAATACATCTTTAATAAGAAATATGTATTACAGATAATATTTTATTTCTGATCATAAATTCTGAGCAAGAAAGATAAAACTGCGCAATACTTGTTAGCTTCAAAAAACTAATATAGTAACAAAATTATGTTAGAAACAGAATTAAAAATTGTAATTTCTTACATCATTTGCGGTAATGAAAAAATTCCATGGTAAAAGAGTCCCTATACCAAGAAGACCAAATGTCAAATAAACTATATTATACCTGAAAAAAAAATTACAATAATTATGAAAAAAATTTAGGCGGTGAAAATAAACATTGTACAATCTCAAAAACATATTTAAGAAATAACTTTAATACATCCAATTAACGCTGTATTATTTATTAATGAAATTAATTACTTTTTTTTCCTTTAACATTGTTATAAAATATTATAAGAATATACAGTCTATACTCACTTGTCAGGAGGAGAAGGATGAACATAAATTTCACCTTCCTCATTTGATTTTTCCGAATTAGATTCTTCTTGGATATCGTAAGGATTTTCTAATATGTGATGACCAATAATTGATCCTAATTCACTACGGCTTATCGAAGTCGACAACGTCGAATAATCAAATTGTATGCTAGCCATATCTATAAGTACAAAATTTCATTCACAGTATAAAAAAAGTTAAAAAAACTCATTTTCCATTAAATAAAGTGACAGATAAATTCATTTCTCAGCTTTTATATCTTTTCAATAAATAAATATACGTTAAAATAACAAGTATTCATATGAATTTTCATTTATTTAAATTTTACAAACATTAAATCTCACTCTCATAAAAAAATTTACAAAATTCCTAAAAATGACACAATGCTAATTTCTCGATTTCATTCATTTGACTACTCCCAACAGCGTGTTTTGCAAACAGCAACACAAACACGTATATGATGAAAGTGAAAGTATTTGGAAAATTAAATGAAGCGAAATTTTTTTTACTTCAAAATTTATTCGTTTTTATTAGCTTTATTTTATAAATTTATTATATTTTTACATGCTTAAACAATTGACATTTTTGATTATATAAAAAATACCACATGTTTAAAAAAAAAATCCTACTTAAACAACACATTTATTTCATTATATATAAAAAAAAAAGCATCAGTGCATATCTTTTTGCTTAAATCTGTAGTATTTAAGTTTTTGGTTTACCACAAATCTGGTTTGTTTTATAAATAGGAGTATACTGTCGATAAATATATATATATATATATATATATATTTCTGTATATGTATATATATATATATATATTTCTGTATATATATATATATATATATATATTTCTGTATTTATATATATATATATATATATATATATATATATATATATTTCTGTATTTATTCTTTTAGCAGAAAAAATCATTGATGAATTTAGTAAAAAAAAAATTACAAAATATATAAATATTAAATATTATAGGGGTCGGAAGAATAACTAAAATCGTAATACATCTTGTGTTTGAAAATTTAGCCGAAAAAAAGTATTTTCGTATATATAAAAAAAAAAGTGTATTTAAAAAATATCTGCTTATTTATTAATTTATTGAAAAGTAATTTTAAAAATTATTTAAGTCTTTTAACTAGAAGACCAGTACGAAAGAATCTCTAATAAATTTATTTTATGAGTTTCATAATATTAAAATGTTATAAATATAAGAATAATTTTATGATTATTAATATATATATATATATATATAATAATTTTATGATTATTAATATATATATATATATATATATATAAGCGTGTGATGGATAGATGGAATTCTTGAATCACACTGGCCCCACAGGGACTACATTCTCTTGTGGGATAAATTTTAAACTTTTTACTATTAATCTTTTTGCGAAAAAGTTTAAAAATACTTGAAATTAGAATATCTTTGCAAGATATTTAAACTAATGAAATCTTAGGAGGAATCCTTGGTGGTGGACACGAATTCTTCGGATAGGCTTGTACTCCACATCCGAAGTGTATTACACACAAAAAGGGAAACCAGACGTATAAAAACTATTCGTTTAAGCCCAACTTTGGAAAAAGAGGTGCAAGAGACGCCGAATCGATTGCTCAACACCGTCTTTGTCATCACTCCCTGTGATGAAGAGGCCTTCAGAATCCAGACGGATCTACAGATTCTCTAAGAGGGCTAAATGTACTTCTCAAAGACAATAAGTACTCTACAAAACGCAATGAAATACCCATCGAAGTGAGCGTCCCCGGGTCAGGGGAGATTTTGTAGCGGTGTTCTCAGGAGGTCACCCTCCCAAGTACTGACAACACCCGATGATGCTTGACTTCATTTACCTACCCTATTCACTTTACTTTGCATCGAATAAAAATACTTCTTATATTTTATCCAAATAATCAGGCCAAGAACACATCGTAACCTAGAAATTCTTTTACTGGTATATATGTCTTTGTATGTATTACCAAGACCAAATTAAAAAATCACCTGCGTGTGATTCCTTTTCCCCACCTATGCGTGGATGAATCTCGTATGTAATTCCTCTGATCTAACTCACCCTTGATTTTTTAATAAATCCGCGTTCTTGCCAATACCCCGAGATCAAGTCACGTAAATATAATATATACCCCCCTCCCTATAATTTGCTACTCACTTATTAAATATTTTCTAAATAATTTACATATTAATTTTTGCTTATTTGTTCCCAAATTTGTATCTGTCTTGTATGGTGAAGTAAAGTAACCTCTTAATCTTGAAAATATCTGCCATCATGTTTGTTCTTTTCAACTCCGTCAGCAATGTCGGGAGAGGAGCTTTAGTTCTCCAATTTTTTGAACTGCAACATTGACCACAGTAAGTCCAAGGTTTTGAAGTACTGATTTGATGTCTTCTATAGTTGTATCAACAGGGAGACCCTTGAGTATAATTTTGAGTTATCTCTCATTTCCGGGATTGATGCCGTAGAATTCATATTTTTCTATGCAAGGAGGGTTATTATGGCACGATGTTCATCATCAGAATTTGTGTAGATCTTGTCGTATCCCCTGACAGTTTATTTGTAGATTCAGGAGCTTATGGATTTCTTGTAGAGACAGACTGTAATTGCTAGTCAAATCTGTGATGGAATGAGGTTTGCACATGATAGGAACAGCATATTCTTGATTATATTATGTTAGGTGAGTGCTATGGATGTTTGTAGTGATTCAAAATCCACTTTAAACCGTAGGTCCCGGTCTAACTTGATCGTAGAGATACTGTTAGAGCTGTTACGGAGGTACTGTGCGGAGGTACTGTTACTCCGCGTCCGTAGCTTATCTTCAAGCTGAACGCAGCTCTTGGGTAGTGTTAAGTGAGTAACATCTGTTCAGCGCTTGCCTTAAGGCATCCAAGACAGTTGCCTAAGTGTTTGCCAGTTGCATTTGAACAAAAAAAAAAAAAAAGTTAGGTGATTCCGAGATAGTATCGAATTCGTTTTCTATGGGAATTTTAAAAAAAAGGATTTTTCAGAAACGTTGGATATTTCCTTTATCTGCTTTTCAAAATCATCAACTGAGCTACTGATTTAACCTTTGCCTGTTTATCAAGAAGAACTGTTTGCCTTTTGGTTGAAACATTTTCAGAGTCTTTTGCAGTATTCGTTACATCCATGTTTTGGTCTGGGCTACTCGGATTTTCAGGAAGATAACAAGGAGATAGATAATTGATGTCATCGATAGAAGCGGAGTGAAAATTCCTATTCTGAAAAAAAAAACCAGAATCCTCTTTCTGCTCATCATTAAATTCTTGATTTGGTTTGGTTTGATTTGTCACTCTACGGTGTCGGAATTTTTATGCTTTAGTTCGCGACACGTAGCGTCACGTGGTAGTTTTACAGAAATCGTTTGGAACCGATTCAGAATTGCGCTGTTGCCATGGAAACGGGCTGTTGATTGACGTGGAAACGGACTGTTGCCGTGGAGACCAGCTGTTGCTGTGGAAACGAGGTGTTTTATTCTAAAAAGAACATTCGTCTTCCAGTTTAGCTTTTGCCTTTGAACTGTTACCATCAACCCTGTATATCTTTGTAAATATTGTAAATAAATGAAGATTCCATAAATGTTTGAATGGATTGATCAATACTTCTCGAACCATCAGAAAACTGCGGCTAACCAGAAAAACTGAACCATCGATAGAAAGAAACACGATAGTCGTAGTGACATACGGTCATTTTTTTGCACTCTTTGAGTTTATTAGACCGGGATCTACAGTTTAATGTGGATTCTGAACCAATCATAAACATCCATGCCACCTCCAAGATTCGAACCTGAAGCCTGTGGTACCAAAGGCCAGAGGGCTAGCCAATTGGCCATCAGGAATCATCATTAACCGGTTGAATTCTTGACGATGACTAAGGCCATACGAGCGTAAGGATCGTCCATAGCGTCAAGATACGAGAACGGTAATTATTTTAATATTAAAATTAGTAATATTCTAATAGTAATTATTTTAATATTCAAAAATTATTTTAAAATATATTATGTATTAATCATGTTTTTTTTTTTTTGATAAATTAATCAATATTAATGATAAGATAATTAAGTTTTATAATAAAATAATTTTAATTTTATAAGTTATTAGTTTTTATAATTCAATTATAAAAAAATATACTATAGAGATTGTATACAGGAAAAAAAATATCCGCTTATAATTATTTTCTTCAGAAAGACTTATAATGATTAATGATATAGTTTCTTTTAAATTTTGCAGCAAACAATTATTAAAAATAAAAGTTAAAACTGTACATATAAATTTCCTATAGGGTTTGTTACTATTATGAAGCAACGTAACAAGAAAATAATATAATATTTTATAAACCATGTGTTTTATATACGGAATAAAACTAATTTCTGATTTGAAGGAATTCGATTCGACAAGATTCGACATTCTAGCGGAGAAAGGTCAACAGGTCTTGGGGTCTACAGGTCTCTGTTCAAGAAGGATTCCGCTTCCCTACTAAATAACTAGTCTTCTGTTTTTTTTTTTTCTAATGCAGCTGGCTGACAGCTTGGTCTTGATGCCTAAGGCAAACAGACGTTACTCATAAATCTGTAGACCACCCGAACGCTCTACGATCATATTAGATCGGGACCTACAAAGGTCTTAATGTTGTAACACTGTAAGTATCTTTGAAGAAAGAATGTAATATCTTTGAATATTTTTTTTTATTCAAGAAAAAAAAAAAAAAAAAAAAAAACAGTAACATCGTATACTAAATATGAACCTTTTAATATTGAAATAGTGATTGCAGCATATTTACTCATGAATATATATATATTTTTTTATTTCACAAAAAATAACTTATTTAATAATTTTTTAAAAAAATATTTATTATAAAAAATTATTTTTTGACTCTTTATGTCTCATTGATTAAAAAAATTCTTGCAATATAAAATATATATATATATATATATAATCGGTTAGGCCAATGTGCAGGTTAGGCATTAAAGATAGAATTTAATGCAAAATTAAAAAGCATAACTGAAATTTTAAAAAAATAAATAAATAAAAATAAAACAAATTTTTAAAAAAAAACCTATATAATTCCAAACGATTTTCACTTCTTGAAAAATCGCATTTTTATTTTGAAACAAAATTGTCTTTACTTTCATCAGACGATCTTTTAGAACAATTTACATTACTTAATTAATCTTCTATTATATATAATTCCCGTGTCACGATGTTTGTTCGGGATGAACTCTGAAATTAACAATCCAATTTAAACTTTTTTTTTCTCTTAAATGTGTGTTTTTGTTTCAACTTGAAAGATAGGATAGTTTTTATACAGATTTTTTTTTATTTAAATGCAAAATCGACGATTTTTATATTTCGTCATTTGGCGCCATTGACGTCATTTGGCGCCATTAACGTCATTTGGCGCAACTAAAATTTGCGATTTCTCATCCGATGGACGTAATTTTGAAAGTACATTCAAAATACAAGGTCAGGTGTACCATAAGATCGGGTTGTTGATGCCAATACCTAACGAAGAGCCAAAATTTCTTCAAATTTATTTTATAGGCAGTTCTGAAAAACGTGTGACAACTCGATGTCAGTATAATTTTATTGAACAAGCAAGTACAAAGAGCTATTGTAGAATTGTTGGAAAATCTTTTAGAAAAGCATAACCAACTTATTAAATTATTTAACGAATTTCTTTATTTTGACGAAAGACAGATTAACAAGAAATATTGTTCATCGCTTAGTTCTTAGATAAATGAAAGTAATGATTATTAAAAATTAAATTTGGTAAAATAATTATAAAACAGTGTTAAAAATCAACATTATCTACCTCATTCATTAAATTAATAAAAATTAAACATTTTCTATTCGTTGAAGCTTAATTTGAACTTTTCATCATTCTTTACCGATTACTTTCTTAACAATACCAATTATAGTATCTAATAATTTAACGAAATACAAGAAAACCAAAGCAACACGTGGCCGGGTCTGCTAGTTAATTATATTACTATTAGCCCGAGAAAGAAATTTGAATAAATATTGTGAATAAAACAGCTCATCAAAAAAATAAACCATAAAGAAACTTTGAAAGTGGTCAAGGAAACGAAAAATGATCAAGGACACTAAAAAGTGATCAAGAAAACGATAAGAATAATGTATTGATGCAGACAGCATGCTGAAATAATGTACTGATGCAGACAGCACTGTCAGTATCCGTATGGTAAGCATCTCTATACGACATGAGATTAATTTTTATTAGCACAATCATGTGTTCTTAAAAGAACAACATAAGGACAATTTAATTATTTATAAAATTTTGCAAAGTAAAAATTAATATTTTGAAAATTTTAAGAACTATAAATATAATTTCCTTTCACGATCTCATGGTATCAAAAACGGACGGGGAGGATTGCTGTAGACTTTCAAGAGGACTTTTATGGGAAACTAGCTCACATTAGTTTGTCGTACGATCCCCCCCTCCTCCCGAAAATTCTAATCTGACAATCAATTTTCAAGGCGAGATTTTTAAAAGGAAAATGAAAAAATTTATAAAATTTTACACCTGAAATTTTTCCGTTTATTTATAAATAATTTCTCTCCCTCCTTTAAAATTATTAATAAATAAATTTTAAAAAAATAGGTTAAAGTATTAACACAAAAATATAAAATGTTTAATGATTTATATAATTGCGTAATGAATTTTTCAGAATTATGCACGAAAACAAAAGTTGCATTTATTAACATACAGTTGTTATTCAGGGCAATTATTTCTTTTTGAATGAAATCCAATAATCTATTTTATCAATACCCATTACATTTTCATGAGTTATGTTCGAACATTTTAACTTCTAATTTATTTAAGAAATAAAAATTCTTACGTTCTTGTGGCTTGCAACAATCATCCATGATCAATTAAAAGCAACCGATTATAGGTTTCTTGTAAGTTGGATGCACTGAATATTGCAAATTTGCATACAAATCACACCTAAAACACACTTTATTTGTACAATCTTTAAAGAAATATCGATTTGAAAACAAAATACCAGATGTTCTTTTAATCATAAAAAATTATCTACTTCAAAGATAAAAACTGATAAATTTTCACAGCGCAAACTAAGGGTTAAATATAAAAAAAGAAAGAATTATCGTCACTTTAAAAATTATTAAATGATTATTTTACTATTATTATGAAGAAGGTTTTTTTTTTTACCCATTAAATTATGGATATTGTTTTTGAACGCGGAGTTTTTCATTTTCTCAATCAATTTTTGGACCTTGATACCTTTCAAAATTTCTTATTGGTTAATTTTTTTTTTTAAATTTCTCTCGCGAACTATTCTTATTGGTTTATTTAAATTTTTTTATCGTGCTTTTTTATGCATAATATTTATTTACATTTCTATAGCGAGATAATAACTATTTAGTTAAATAATTAAATAATGTAAAATTGTTCTAAAAGAAATCGTCTGCTGAAAGCAAAGACAATTTTATTTCAAAACTGAAAATGAGATTTTTCGAGAAAAGAAAATCGTTTGGAATTCTATAGTTTTTATTTATTTATTTATTTAAGATTGCTGTTGTGCGTTTTGTTCGTCTGATGAAAGCAAAGTGTTACGCGTTTTGTTTGTCTGCAAAATTGTCTGATGAAAGCTGGCGATTTTATATCAAGATTATATCGAGATTTTTCTAGAAAAGAAAATCGTTTGGAATTCTGTAGTTTATTTATTTTTTAAGATTGCTGCTATGCTTTTTCAATTCCTTGTATTAGCTCACACTCTCCCTATATATATCTTGTTCAAATTTTCAATCGTTCATAAAATACTTTTTTATTCATCCACTCAAGTTCAGATACATTTTTTTTAACTTGTAGTGGATGACATTTGATGTTAATATAGTTTTTTCAAATATTAATTCAGTAATTAAATTTAATTCATTAATTTTATTTTTTTTTTTTAGATTTGAGTTGCATATATGTACCAATAGATGGCGCCATAGAAACTTAAAAAATGAATGAAAATTATTTATAAAGGACAATATAGTCCTGCAATATAGGGGAAAAAAAGTAGGGATTGACTTAAAAAAAAATTTTTTTTTATATTACTTGTTATTCTCACATTAAATTCTAAATTTTATGGGTAACCTGTAGATCGGCCCACCCGATTATTATTATTATTATTATTTTGAACAATCTTAGTGGTCGACATAAAGTCTGACATTATTATGTAAAATTTCGTTTTCTAAAGATCGTGTTTAAAAGCAATTATCATTATCTTTAAAACTTCACATGTTAATTGATGCGCAGTTCGAGCTGGGACCTACTGGTAATGTGCATGAAACCACAAATTCAGCAATTGCTTTCAGAAAAGAGGAGATAGGATAGAGATTTAAATATCACACAGTGCACATAAGCATCTCGCATCGACACGGCAAACTGTTTGGTGGGAGTTTATCATAACTATTATCTCCTTCCTTACCCATAGATAAACTCTTTATGGTACACTCAAGAGCCAAAACATTATGACCACCCCTACATTTTGCAATGAACTCGTCTGGATGACGTCGAAGGCACGTGATCAGGTGGAAGTGGTATTTAACTGGTATTAAGTGGTGGTATTAATCCATGCCAAGGCCGGTTGAAGCTGTGTTGCGCGCCAAAGGTGGACCAACTCGTTATTGACAGGTGGTCATAATGTTTTGGCTCTTGAGTGTATATACAGGATTATTATAATTAAAGTCCCACTTTCAAAATGTTGTAAAAAAAGAACCACTCTTCACAAAGAGTTCAAATTTGAACTGAAGATACTTAAAGAAGGGTTGAATGGTACAGGATCAAATAAAAGTTCTAAAGTGTATTAATAGATGGCACTATAAGCGGCATAAAGAAACTGAATTCGGCTGCCAGTGATATTTTGAATCGAAATGACAACGTATTAGGCGTGAGTTGCACATTAAAACCAACTGTAGTCTTCAATGTGCTTGATTGTTTCAAATTTTTGGCGGAAAAAATGACTTTCAAATCATTCAATAGTTGTGGTACTGCTAGTGGAAAGCCCATATACCATGGCATGGTCAAACCAAATTGGATGGGAAAAAATCGGTGGAACTTCTTTTGACGCCATACCGTTTTCCCCTTCTTCAAGTATCCTCAGTTCAAATTTGAACTCCTTGTGACGAGTGGTTCTTTTTCAATTCCTTCTATTAGCTGACACTCTCCCTATATATATCTTGTTCAAATTTTCAATCGTTCATAAAATACTTTTTATTCATCCACTCAAGTTCAAATAATTTTTTTAAAACTTGTAGTGGATGACACTGGATGTTAATACAATTTTTTTTCAAATATTAATTCAGTAATTAAATTTAGTTTTTTTTTTAGATTTAAGTTGCATATATCTACCAATAGATATGGCGCCAGATAAACTTAAAAAAATGAATGAAAATTATTTATAAAGGACTTTCTGCAATATAGTGGGAAAAAAAGTAGGAAAAATCTCTTTTAAATCAATCTTAAAAAAATCTTTTTTATATTACTTGTTTTTTAAGATTGCTGTTGTGCGTTTTGTTACATTAAATTCTAAATTTTATGGATAGCCTGTATATCGGACCAGCCAATTATTATTATTATTATTATTATTTTGAATAATCTTAGTGTTCGATATAAAGTCTGATAAAGTTCGATATAAAGTACTAAGTAAAATTTCTTTTTCTAAAGATCTTGTTTTAAAACACTTATCATTATTTTCATAATTTCACATGTTAATTGTAGATAGAGTTGGAGCCTATTGGCAATGTGCATGAAACCCCAAATTCTGTAACTGCTTTCAGAAAAGAGGAGGATTAGATTAGGATATACTTAGATATTAGGATTATATTAGGATTAGGATATAGATGTCGATTTAGGCAACATACAAAGCACATAAGCATTTCGCATCGTGAAGTCAAACTTTTGGTGGGAATTCATCCTAAATATTATATTCTTCCTCTATCCATCGGTAAACTCTTTGTGGTATATATACTAAAGAATATAAACCCATTTAAAAAAAACGTGTAATTTAGGGGAAAAAACTTTTCTTAATTCGTACAGAGTGTTCAGACATTTTTTAAAACAATTTTCAAGTATTGAATGAATTAAATTAAATTATCATTATTATGAATTAATTATAATGAATTATTATTAATTTAATCAAATTATAAATTATTATTAATTTAATTAAATTATGAATTATTATTAATTAACTAAATTACTATTATTCGTTATTAAATTAAATTAAATTATTACCATTTATTATTAAATTATTATTTATTTGTTTTTATTGAATGAATTAAATTGAAACAAGTAAAAAAAAAAATGAGCAGCATTAGTTCGAAACGGGGTTCAGTTATCCCCTGCATCATTAAAATTATTAACTTTAATATGTCGCTAAAAAAAAAAAAAAAATACTTGTGGAAAGTTATATTTTTGTTCTTTAATAAGAGAAAAGAATTTATTCGATTATTAAAAAAAGATTTGAAAAGCACAGTTTTAGTATTTTTACAAATAAAATAAGTGAAAACTTAAATGAAAAAGTAAAGAAACATCGAAAATTGCATTTGATTGAGAAAAACAGTTAAAAACGCATGCATAACAAAGGTACTTACGCTTCACATTACATCTAAAATTGAATCTCATGTTTTAAAATACAATCCAGCACTCCCAAAGAAATAGCACAAAATCTTTCTATATCTCTACAGAAAGCGTAAAAGAAAAAAAAAATAAAAACGAATTTCAAGCTGATCAAATAAAAGAAATCATACCGTTCATCAACCAAAACCAAAATATGTTTCTCAGCCCACGCCTGCGTGCAAATGGCTGTATGAAAATTATTTGGCAGGTGAAAAATGAAAACATGTTGTTACATTTGATGTGACTGGATATATTTATCTGACGGTAATAGAATGGGGGGGAGCCCTGTTAATCCTCGAAAAAGAAGAAAAGACCTAACGATTGACAGAAAAACGAGAAAAGCTTTATGAATATTACTGGATTCTCTTTTAACAGAAAATTTAAAGTAATGAAAGTATACAAAAAAAGACAAAATTTACTCAATTACTATTAAATATATTCTAACAATTATGTACAAAGAAGACATTCCATTACTTTTCCTAAACAATTTGCACTGTATTTAAGTTTCATCAGAATAATTTACTAATCATGCCTATTTTCTTTTCTTTTTTCCACTCTTCACCTTCTTTTTATTCACACTTCCCACAACCTAGGGTAGGGGTCTCCAAACTTTCCAGCCTTAGGGCCATACTGTTTACTCCAGTAAGTACCAAGGGCCAAAACCGTTTTAATTTTTCTGCCATTATCTATAATTTGTAGACCAGTCGCCGAGTACGCTCTCTGAGTGAGCATACGCTTGCTAACTACAAACTACTGTCAGTGAAAAATCACAATTACATAAATCTCATTTGCATTTTTTTACAAGTGGAAACCCCGCGTAAATTTAGCTTTTTAATTTCCTGGGGGATTTTGAGGATAAAAATCATATGTTTGGTTCAGGATATATACATTCCAAAGATCGATATACATACATATGCGATATTCTTTACCCCAATATAACTACCGAGGGTAACCGCGGGATGTTTACAAGTTTATAATGTTAGTGGGATTCATTTCAATTATTTGTTAGTTGTTATGCTTAAGTTAAATTTTCTGCGTATTATGCTTTGCCATTACCTAGCAAGTCAATAAAACCGAGTTGTTAGCATTCTGTGTTTTTTTTCCAACTTATTACAGCAACAATAAGCTATTTGCTGTCGAGGGCCGGATGGATGACACTGGCGGGCCGGATTTGGCCGCGGGCAGTAGTTTGGAGACCCCTGACCTAGGGCAATGTAGCCCCTTACCATTACGATGGGCATCGGTGGGCCTCGTGTAGACAATGAACAACCCATCGACGGGTGATGGGGAGGACAGTGTTTTCTGGGAGGCCTTTCAGGGGCAACTGTTCCACGTATGTTTGTGTGAGAGAAAACTCGGAAAACACCCACAAGACTATCGATGTGAGACTATTTTACTCACATTGTTGTCACAAAAACGAAATAGTCTCCTAATTTCTGAAAGCAGCGACTACAACAATACCGCCAGAGGGTCTAAAGCTCATCCCTAATTTTTGTAATATTCTTTATATTATTTTGTTGTGTTACTTTGTGTGTCTTAATAATTTAAAATGTTCTTCATAGTCTGAAGTAAATTTTAGCAATTTTTGTTTTGTTATAAATATTGGATTTCACCATAGATTCTAACAACTTTCAATATTTTTGGACTTAAAATGCATATTACACTATCTCTGAATCGATTTACATCCAAAAGAATCCGACTTGCATTCAGAAATATTTTGATGATTATATGCGCTGACATAAACATATTTAAAATTTACTATGTATATAATAAATGTATATAGTTATATAAAAACTATATACATTTATATATAACATATAACATATAACTATGACATATAACTATGACTTATAACATATAACTATGTATATAGTTATATAAAAAAAAAAAAAAGTCAATTCCTACTTTTTTTCACTCCATTGCAGAAAGTCCTTTATAAATAATTTTCATTCATTTTTTTTTTAAGTTTATCTGGCGCCCTCTATTGGTAGATACATGCAACTTAAATCTAAAAAAAAATACTACAATGAATTAAATTTAATGACTGAATTAATATTTGAAAAACTGTATTAACATCCAGTGTCCTCCACTACAAGTTAAAAAAAATGTATTTGAACTTGAGTGGATGCATAAAAAGTATTTTATGAACGATTGAAAATATGAACAAGATAGATGTAGGGAGAGTGTGAGCTAATAGAAGGAATTGAAATGATACACCCTTTATAATTTTAATTATCATTATATCTTGACTTAAGTGGTCTTGTTGAAAATGGTTGGCTGAACTTATGGTGTAATATAGATGAATAACAAAATCAATTAATATGGTTATTTAACCGTTATATAAGGAAATTTATCCGTTACGAAATCCGAAATTCTTAGCGCAGTCAATTCAGCATGTCTTCAGCATTCTTGCAACAAAATTCTAATTTGTTTTAAAGTTACAGAAAATGGCTCCTATCCAAAATTACAATAATTTCATTCATTAACTATATTTAGTTAATATTACTGTTTCGTTATGACTACTTAGAAAAAAAAAGAAAATAATAATTCGCGTGATTTTATTGAAGATAAAAAAACAGTAAATGATAAAAATAAATGAAATTGTTTATTTAAATAATAATAATTACACATTTTTTTATTATTTATCACTGTTATACCATTTAGAATCAATAATATCTCATAAAATGTTCCTCTCCCATGATGCAAGTTATGAAAATATGACCAGTATATATGATTTTTGTAGGCGTCTTAAATTTTCTAAGCCAATGGCATCAATTAACTTAATGAATGAAAATCTCTATAAGTTTTTATCTGCATCAAAGTAAATTAAATCACGTTTTTGATTCAAAGCAGACCTTAAATTTGTTTTTTAAATGGTCATGCAAAAATGTACGAAATAATGTGTGTGTTTATTTTTTATTTATTTATTATTTTTTTTTATTAATTGATGAAATCGAAATGATTATTTTGATTGCAAATTGATATCAAAAATGATTATTTTTGCAAATTGATATCGAAAAAATTTATACGAAATTGATATCGTGATTATTTAGTGCAAATTGATATCGAAATGATTATTTATTAAATCGGAAATCGAAATGATTATTTATTACTAATTGAAGAAAACGAAATGATTATTTATTACTAATTGAAGAAAACGAAATGATTATTTATTACTAATTGAAGAAAATCGAAATTATTATTTATTACTAATTGATAAAATCGAAATGATTATTTTTACTAATTGATAAAATCGAAATGATTTTTTTCCGAATTGATTATTTATTACTAATTGATGAAATAGAAATAATCACTTATTACGAATTGATAAAATAGAAATGATTTATTACAAGATTGGGGCTTAATAAAAACTTGTTTTAAATAAAAAAATTATAGAAATTTCGGTCAAAATTTTTTTTGAAAGGAATTGAATAAAAGATTAATATAATCCAACCCCCGATTGTGTGGAAAACTGATAAGCGGCCAATCGAACATATTCAAAAAGAGCGGTGTCATAGGGTTAAATGTTATTTATGAGGTATTTAAAATTTTTTTTATCTTAAAAATTAAAAAGAGTCTTAACTTTTAATAATTAAAAGTTATATTACACTTTATTAAGAGAAAAATTATTTGAAAAAATTAAACACTGATTATTATACTTTTTCTTTCAAAGCAGTTTTATGCCACATATATCTAATCAGCAACCCTAACCAGTAATCGATTTGTCCGCTGCGCCGTTAAACTGTATTTTTTACAATTCCACATGATTCCCTGATAGGGCTGTAATTTAGTATTTTTATTAGTTTAATAAAACTTAAGGCCCTTAGTTTATTAAACAAATAATAAGTTTAATAAAACTTATTATTAATTTAATAAACTAAGGGGCCTGATAGCCGACTGAATTGCCCTCTCGAGTTTGAAACCCCAGATTTTGGGTTCTTGTGGGATTGGTTCCGGTTCCAATTCCACAGTCCCGTATGTGCTATGGATATTTGTAGTGGTTCAGAATCCACTTTAAACAGTAGGTAGAGAGTCCTAGACCGGTTTTTAAGTAGGTAATCCATTTTAAACTTAAACCGGTCTAATATCTCGTAGAGCATTGGGTAACCTTATCCCGGGGCTGGCAACCCTACCCCGTAAAAATAAAACATCTCCTATCTCAAAATCTGCCAGTCGGCAGATGGCCTTGGCCCACCATGGGGCTGTTGCGCGGATGATGATGACGTTGATGAATAAAATTTTTAATTAAAAGCAATTTAAATACGAAAATTATGTTAACTGCTTCTACAAGAAGTTCATTCGAAAGTAAGCTAAAAGTAATCATTGTTATGAATTAACATATAGAGAGTTAATTATTAAATAATTATAACAATTTTATAATTATTTACTAATTTATCTTTTTATAATTATAAACTTAAATTAACTTTTAAATACTACATTTTTAAATTGCTAAATTATCTTAATGAATGTTGCTGTGGTCTGTTGCTTTCTAGAGTACATTGGCCGGCAAGGGCCTTAAACTCTTATCAAAATAAACATGATGAGCTATAAAAACACGATAGAAATAGATGGAGTTGCAGAAACATGAGAGAACTGAGATAGAGTACAGTACAAGTATAGTACGAGTACGAGTACAGTATAGTACACCCCAAATAAAGTAAACAAAAACAATTTAGGACCAGAAATTAAAATTAAGATTAAACAATAATAAATTTTAAGTCAAGTAGCCCACGCAACCATTAAGGCTATTTAGTAGCATTTTTTATGGCCGCACAACCATTTAGTAGCATTTTTCCAAAACATCTTATAAAAATTCGCATCTAAATTTTTTTAGGGGCCTGCATGGTCGAGTGGCTAGCGCTCTGGCCCACAGGTGCCATGGATGTTTGTAGTGGTTCGGAATCCACTTTAAACTGTAGGTCCCGGCCTGTTAAACTGTTGTGCGCAGAAGATGACCGTAGACGACAAACGAAACCAATCTAAACCATTTTAGCATTTATAAGCAGAAAAACTAAATTCTTGCTATATAAAACCCTTATTAGACCTATTTTGGTCTATGGTCCTCAAGCTTGGACTTTGGCAAGATCTGAGGAGGCGCATTTGGGTATATTTGAGCAAAAGATTTTAAGGGCTATTCTTGGAGGTGTTAGGGAAATGGATTGTTGGAGAGGAGGTACAAAGCAGAAATTTATAAGTGCTATCAAGACGCAGATAATATAAAATTTATTAAGATCTATAGATATCAAAGAGAAAGAGGACGACCCAGGTTGCGATGTATAGATGCAGCTGAAAAGATTTTGCTCTACTAAAGGATAAGAATTGCAGGACCCTTGTCACCAGAGGAATGTATGGAAATCTATTCAAAGGAAAGCTTGAATAGATGCTATTGATGATGATTTTTGCATTTGGATAACTGATTATAAATATTTTCTAATCCTCCCATTGAATTAAATAAATAAACAATTCCACCGAACACACACACACAAAATTGACTAAAAGTACCAATAAATATTATTAAGTTATCATTAATTATTATTTATAGTATTGTGTTGATTTCCCATATTGAAGGTAAACGATGGAGTTATTGTTGGGTTATTTCTTTGTACTACATTGGCAAAGGATACAGACTGATCGATTTTTTGGCCTGAAAAAAATTCTAGCAGCGGTATGACCATTAGATATAATGGCTTTAGCAGCAGAAATTTTTCGTTGTGGGAATTTAGACATCGTCTGACAGAGGCAACTTTGGATTTTCCAATTTCTCATTCGTGGGGTATTCCCTGACATTATGACTATTACCATGTTTTAGCCATTTGGGTTTACTATAATGGCAATTTTCCGAAGAATGGAGGAAATAATTACAGGAGAAACATGTGTTGCTCTTGGTTTTTTTCTATAAAATTTTTCAATTTTAATACTGAAAAAAAAAAAAAAGGGAACTTACGTATTAACGCTACCTTGGCTACAGATTTGGCGGTTTTGAAGTGGCGCCAATTTTTTGGCGGTTTTTAAGTGTCGCCAATCTAACAGCTACAGATTTGCTGATTTTTGATGCCATTTTTAATGCTATGAAAATGCGTATTTGGGATTTGCCAGAAACAGAACCAGATGCAATTTTATTTTTCAGAGCTAAATATTTTACCAAAACAACGAAAATGTCCCAATTCCCATGACATGAAACTTTATTTTGGTAAATGTCAGTTTTTGAAATGCAATTTCAGTCAGTGTGCTTATCATGACTTAGAAAAGACAACTGGTTTGAGGGAAGCAGAATTCCATTTAAAACCGCCAAATTTGTAGCTGCGGTTGGTGTTCAAAAGATAACTGCGTGCGTGTGCGAACGACAAGATTGCTCTTTTATTGGCGCAACTGTAGCCAAGGTAGCGTTAATATGTAAGTACCAAAAAAGTAGTTTTTTAAGATATATATATGGTTTTTTTTTTTTTCGTTTTGGGGCATAATTATTTGCCAAACAAGAATACTATTTTTTAGTTTTTTAAGCTAGTTAGTTGATTTATTTTATTTATCTTGAACAGACCAACCAGCGGCCCATCTGGAACATTTTTCGGGCCCGTGAGACTTTTCACACTTTTACAAAATATATTCATTTTATAATGGCCAAAGTAGTAAGTAAAAACCAATGTATTAAAAAAATATGTATTATTTATGTATCCATATATTCAAAAATTAACTGTCCAAATTATGAGAAAAAAAATTAACTTTGATTTTGAAATAATATTCTTTCGGATATATGATAGATATTGCCTATTTTATTTATGAGTTTGCAGTTATTAATTCCCAGAATAATTAAATTTATTCTGCAAACTCATGATAAGCGCCAATGAACATGATGCGAGTGAAGAACTCATGAAATTTTCCAATTTGAAAAATCTGGCGCAAAAAGTTGTTAGCGTTTTTGGTTTAACTGAACCTGCGAATCGTTTTTCGAAAAAAATAGACTACAAAACACGCTCAAACATATTCCATTTATTGTTCTAACTTGCAACACCCATTACGATGTGCAATTACCCAAATTGTGATTTTTTTTTCTTTCTAATGCAGCTGGCAAACACAGACAGCTTGGTCTTTGGATGCCTTAAGGCAAGTGCTGCAAAGACGTACTTATTTTGCATTACCCAGGGGTCGCGTGTAACTTGAAAATAAGCCACGGACGCGGAGTAACAATGCCCCCGCAACGCTCTACGATCCTATTAGGACCGGGACCTACTTTTTTTTTAAGGTGGATTCCGAACCACTACAAACAACCATGGCACCGCCGGGACTCGAACCCGAAACCTGTAGTACCGAGCGCCAGACCCCAAATTGAGATCGATCTGCAAATGCTAAATGAAAGAGCGGAGAAACAAATAACGCACTAGTCAAATAAATATTTTTTAATGATTTTCATTTTTTTTTTATTTCGCTTAAGTTTATATATTTTTTATATTTCCTTTTAGTATTATATATTTCTTTACAATGCTTTTAGTATCATTATTATTATAATATCGACGTTTACATGTAAGAATAATAGTAAACACAATAATAATAACTCATTATGTTTGAATTTTTCATTCCAAAAGAATGTCCATAGTGGGTTTAAATCTAATATGGAGATATAGAATTTTATATGCGGCCCGTGAAGTTAGGATGCATTTCCAAAGTGGCCGGCTTGATCATTTGGGTTGGCCACCCCTGATCTTGAAATTCGAGGCAACAAGTTCATTCTTCAACTTCCTGCTTAGTCGTATCGTTAGGAAGTCCTTTTAAGATTGTTTCAATGGCCTCTGAGTTTCATGATTAATTATGAAAAAAAAAAAAAAATCCAAATTTCGTTCCTTCAAAAACCTTGTTATATCACGACGTTATTCAGTAACAGCTGGAAACCTTTTAAAATGTCCGCCAGACAGTTTAATACTAATTTTCCTGCCAAACTTTTTGTTAACCAGGACGAGCTTTTCTTTAAGGTTGCTGTATTGTTTTAGTGTGATTGGAGGTAATTACGACTAAGGGGATTTTAATCAGTGATCATCATTTTTTTTTTTTATTATTTCCGATGGCAGATTATGAACAGTTACAGCAAAAAAAAAGTACAACGAAAAATAAAAAAAGAACAGAGAATACAACAAAACATGCTGAAACAGAGTTCATTAATCTAACAATAATGCCAAGTTGCAGATCTTTTAGCCACTTAAAAGTGTTACCAGGTGCACCACGGGGAGGTAGATCTTCTGCGCATCTATTGATCATAATTAATGCGTTGAAATAATTTTTTCGAATAAAATTTAAAATGAAATTTCTCTTTAAGGTGCATTTCCTTGAAAACAAATAAGGCAAATAATTATTTAATAATATTTATTATTATTTATATTTAATAATTATTTCATTATTTTACTAATAAACGCAAATAAATATTTAACCTACCCTTGTGTTACGAAAATAATATTCGTAAAATATATAAATGAGAGCATTAATATAAAAGTTGATGTTTTTTTAATAATTTAAAATGAATAAAAAATAAAATAACTACATCGTTATTGCAAAAAAAAAAAAAAAAAGTCTATTTATAAAATACTCTAATAAAATATTTGATAGAATTTTTTTATGAGAAAATAATTTAAAATACAGTTTTTTTTTTAAGTTAAAATAATGAGTTATTAGAAAGAGAATTGCAAAAGAATTAATTTCAAATGATAAACTTTGAATTATTTGAAATTATTTTTTGCAATAACTCTTTTTTAAAATATTTTTTATTCATTTTAAATAACTTTTTTTATTACTACCTAAAACATATTAAGTATATACTAATAAATAAATTGATTTTCATCTGCACTCCATCTGCATTTCATCTGCATTAATGACCTTGGATTCAAGGTCATTGGGGCATTGAATTTTTAAATATATATCTGAGTGCATAAAAGAATACAATTGAGATGCGTGCAAGTGTTTTTTTTTTTTTTTTTTCCTGCATGGATTATTTATTTCTGTTTAATGGCCGTGAAAAGCTTTTTTTCAAGATAGTGGTTTAACCAAAAAAATTGCTTTAAATAAAAACTTATAAGAATATTGGATAAACTATTTTTTTAAAAACTTTTAGAAAGGAATTGAATAAAAGATTTATTATTATTTAAATTAAGATTAAAGATTATTATTAAAGATTTATTAGTATTATTAAATTTATTTAAAGATTTATTATTATTTTTATTATTTTAATGTGATAAATATCAATTAAAAATACAAAAATTTTTAAGTGGCACTAATAAAGGCCATTAAATGCAATTAAACTAAAAGAATTTCATATTTACACAACAATATTTGAACTTATCATAATTATTAAATGATGGCATTTTTAAAAATTTATCGTTTGAAGTTAATTCGTACGTAATTCTCTTTCTACTAACTCATTATTTTAATTAAAAAACTATATTTTTAAATTATTTTTCCTACAAATATTTTATTAGAGTACTTTATAAATAGATTTTTTTTTTTGCAATTACGATGTTGTTATTTTATTTGTTGTTCATTTTAAATATTCTTACTACTTTTATAGTTTGTTCTTATATATATATATATATATATATATATATATATATATATATATATATATATATATATATATATAAAATTTTCATTTAATATATTCTCATAACTTTTTTTGTATTTTAAGTTCTGTCTATGTATTTATTTAATATTATTTCTGATTTGATTTTGCTTATTTTTGTATATTAGCATATAAATAAAAATATAATTTTGGCTTTTTTTCAACTTTTGATTACATTGTGGTATGAGACAAAAACATATCCACTTAAAATAAATATTATAACATGTTCCCTTTGAAACATTTCTAAATTTTTATTTTGTAACGTGCTCTCAACAGAATGCTTTTAAATACCTATTTTTATAATTATTTTAATTTTACTTGCATAATGCCAGGGCATGTCTGCCTAGTTAGCATTAAATTATAAAAATTAATTACAAAAGAAAATAAAATTAATTATTTAATTATATTTTTTATTATTAATTAATTATTTTTTAAATTTAATATTAAATAGGTGCAATTCAATATATTTAAAATATAAGAACACCATGAAACACACATTTTTATTATAAAAAGTAAAATTTTCTTTTATTTCAGGACAGAATAAGTCTTGAATGTTATCTTTGAAAAGAGGCTTATTAATAACTCTGTAGCATTCTGATGAAGTTGAGGCTTTTGCGAAGCACAACAAATCTGAAAACACAAAATACTTCTACTGCCACGGTGGAGACACTTTATCACTTTAACCATTGAGTTTCCTTCCGCTGAAAGCTGATTGCAACACACGCCATAGATATATCGAATCCTGATCCCCCTGCATGCTCTATCACATAGTTAAACAATAAATGTGCATATAAAATTTAGACATGTGAGTGAGTGTGTGTGCTCATAAGCACTCACACAAATTATATTACTACTGTGTCCAAAAATAAAACCAATTTTCAATTTAAAATTTCCGTAATTAATTCAAATAAAATATTTCAATAATTAAATATAATTTTTTTTACAGTAGGTGAAATATTAGGTAAGCATTTAATTAGATAATTCCATAAAGTAATGGAAATCCTTTTCAACTCACAATTGGGACTCTTTAGTCCAATTCCTGAGCCTGAATTTCTTAAAGTTTATTTTTTAAATAATAAATAATAATAATCAGGAAGTCCGTAGAAATCTTACTTATAGCACCTAGAAATAGTCAGTTCCATTTAAAATCTAACTTAAGACCAAAACTAAGTTAATTAAAATTACCCATGAAAGTAAAGATTTTAACTTTTATTATTATTTATTGGTATCAATTATCTTTAAACTACTGTGCCCAAAAAAAGGCCAATTTCGAATTTAAAATTCCTGGAGCTTATGAAATTTCAATTTTTTTTTCATTTTTAGGTTGCCGGCACTGTTCTTGACATCTGTGTGAAATTTGACGTCAAAATAATTCATTAGTGTTTCAGTTACGCTTGGCTTTGTGAGACGCTAAAACTGATTCCGGCGACTTTTGAAATGTCTGAATTAATCCAGCAAAGAACTTGCATTCAATTTTGTTAGCGGAAACGTATAGAACGTTGCAGAAGGCATTCGGTGAGCATTCCTAAATCGGAAAGAAATGTTTACAAGTGGTATAAATAGTTCAAAGAAGGCAGAGAACGCGTTGAGCCCTCTGGTTGACCATCAACCTCAACCGACGAAGCTCACGTCCAAACCATTAAAAATTTGGTGCTTGCAAACCGTCGATTTACAATCAGAGACCTTGCCGATAATGTTGGAATTTCAAAAGGATCGGTCAATTCCATTTTCAAAGATGTTTTTGGCCTCAAACGCATCAAATCTCGATTGGTACCGAAAACACTGAATTTTTTTTTTTTTTTTAACATCGTCGTAACAAGCTGAAATGCATCATAACTGGAAAGGAAACTGGGATTTATGCTTACGACCCTGAAACAATCGATCAATTGAGCGAATATCATGACAAACGTGAAGCCAGACCGAATAGCGCACGCCAAAATCGCTCAAAAATCAAGGTCATGTTGACTGTTTTCTTCGATTACCGTGGTGTGGTGCATTATGAATTCCCCCGCCGGGCCAAACAGTCAACAAGGAATATTATTTGAGTGTTATGCGTCGTTTGCGTGAAGTTATTCGCAAAAAGATGCCACATTTATGAAAACAACTCTTAGTTTTTGCACACGATAATGCGCCATCTCACATTCATTGATTCTTCGTGACTTTTTCGCCAAAATGAAAACCCATATCGTTCCACAACCACCGTATTTCACCGGATTTAGTACTGTACGACTTCTGGCTATTCCCTAAACTCAAAAGAGAACTCCGAGGACGCCGTTTTGAGTCGATTGAAGAGATTCAACGAATCGCCGCGCTTTTTGAAGGACATCCCGGCCAATGACTTTTTAGCATGCATTGAGGATTGAAAAAGTTTGCATAAGTGCATTGTGTCCAGGGGGATTAATTTGAAGGCGACGAAATAAATTTGAAGAATAAATAAAGAATTTTGAAAAAAATAAAAATTTGTGGAAATTTGGTCCTACTTTGGGCAGAGTAGTATTCACGATAATACTATTATTTTCATACGGTTCCACATCTAATATTGTTGGCAGTTTCATTTATAGTGTTTGCGTAACGTTTTAAATTACCGGATGGTTATAATTAAACTTCCTTTATAAACAGTATTCTACAGCTAAAACGGAGGATTGGATTTTAACCTCATTTGGTATGTAGACTACACAGGAGATGCAAGAAATTAAAAATAAATACACAAAAATATCGATAAGTGACAATTTTCATGGAAAACATTAAATTTAACAAAATAAACGTGTTACATGGAATACATAAGCAATTTGAATATCTATTGATTGTTTTTGATCATCTTGTCATCGAATGACATTAAATTAAGGCGAAAATAAATAACAGCAACCTGTTATAAGAGGAGCAGTTGTTGATCGCGACTAGACGATGCAATAAAAGATGCTCAGATCATCCTCATTTACCTACAAAATTACAAGGCCATATACAGTGTGTTCAACAACAGATCGTAACTGATCACATTTCATAATAAGTTCCTTTAACATTTGCACGATAAACCAGATTTTTTAAAAGGCCCCACAACAGAAATCGCACGGAGTTTGATCAGGTGAAAGTGGTGTTTAATAAAGCGTTCATCCGTGAAGTGTTGAAGCAAAGTGCCATTGTGGGACCTATGGGCATGTGGGAGAGCACCATCCTCATGAAACGGGTCGATGTAAGGTACTATCTGTGCTGTAGTTGTAGGACAACAAACGTTTGCTGCATGTCATGGAATTGATTGTCCGTAACAGAACATGTGAGAGAACCATGTGTAGTTGTTGTTGTTGTCGTATCCCCTCATGGAAGGAGGGGGATCGCTTCTGAGAAGTCTGACTTGCCCGTGTCGTTGAAGAAGGACAGTGCCTTCCAGAAGGACTGTTGTTATTGTTACTTATCACACTTGGTAGATATCTAATCTGTGACCAAGCCCACGAACCCGTATGGACTCATGGTTGAAGGGGACAAAAGCAACTTCTGTTGTGATAGAGCACCAGTAGGTAGAAGTCTGACTTTTGCTCCGTGACGCTGTGCAGTCATATGTCTACAGCAAAGCTGCCAGTGGATTGAATCTCCGCACTAATGCTCACCAGCGGCGGCGCATGTTGCCACGAGTCAAGCATGCGCAGTTATTTCATCAAAGAAAACGACTCGGGGATGAATGTCGCCGTGAATCTACGCAGACAGTAAACTTTGGAAAATGCAGGGGCATTTCATTGTGCATCCGCAGATTTTCCTTTCGCCCAAAGCGCGAGTTAAGGCTCGTTCACACCGAGGCGTGAAGCGTTGAAGATTCACGCGGCAGGCAAGAACATTTTTTCGACCCCTTCACAGCGAAACGTCAGAAATAGCATTACCGCCTAGTGAAGTTCCGCTTCGAGTTGAAAATTGGTCAACTCGAAGCGGTGGATGTCAAATCGGTTTCAGGCGAACGTGGTGAGGCTAGTGATTGGTCAGCGCTTCTCGCTTAAGCGCCTCACGCCTTGGTGGGAACGAGCCTTTAGGTGTGTTTAATTTATAACTGTCAGTGATTGACCAATGCTTTCGAATGCTTTGAAAGCGTAACATCCATTAATAAATTAGTTTCACTTACGCAGATATTCGTCTTGGTCGGGAACTTCTTCTTCCTTGTAGCACTTTCGTTGGATGTTGCGTTTCGGGTAGCGCCCTTTCTGCGATTCGGCTGGCAAGACTGAGAAAGGGAAAAACGAGTCGTAGCAAAATAAATAAATAAGTAATAAAAAAAAAAGGCGCAATTAATATTTCAAAACACTAAAAATTAATTTGTTTATAGATGAAGAAAAAAATGTTCTTTACAATTTGAATGTGGAAGCAGCAAATCTTTTATAGGGCAAGTGGGGTTCTTCGATACACCTTGCATCTTCGCTTCCAACAGTTTCAGAATGTTCTGCGCAGAACCCAGGAGTGCTTGAGCGAATTCTTTAGGGCTTGCATTACGAAGGCTGATCGTAGGTGCAATCATCTGTTCCGGTATGTAATATCCTCAAATACTACCAGATTATTAGTCTTTAAATGTTATTTTATTTTTTAGACTGAATTTCAAAGAATATATTTTACTTAATACGGTTTTTAAATAAAATGAATCAATATTCTTTGTTGTCGCCGTCCGACGGAATTGCAACAGTGGAATGTTTGCATTATTAGGATCTCCTTCCGCTCTAGAGCTCCGCAGCTTCCGATCACCCCCCTTCTCTTCCCATGTTGACTGTCCCATTCATGTGGAAATGAATCTCATCACTCTACAAAATATTCCACGATCATGACAGATCATCAGCCATTTGCTGAGAAAAGGAACTATGAATGCGATACGTTGCGACTTGTCCCTAACAAGCATCTATTAAGTGCGGTGGATCTTGCACGGAAGAAATGCTTCCTGTTTCGAGTACTTTCTAGATCAGGGGTGGCCAACTCGCGGCTCGCCTTGAACATTTTTCCGGCACGTGAGTTGTATCACACTTCTACAAAATATATTTATTTTATAACGGCCAAAGTAGTGAAACCCAATGCATTATACATTAAAAAAAAAATACATACATTAAAAAAATTAACTACAAATGATGAGAAAAAATTTAACTTTGATTTTAAAAACAATATTCTTGCATCCATATATTCAAAAATTAATTCAAAAATTAACTGTCGAAATGATGAGAAAAAAAATTTAACTTTGATTTTAATATAATATTCTTGAGAATATAGGACATCTAGGAACATCTAATATAACAGTTTCTATGTTTTATTTTAAGTGACCTCAGTGACGCAATGACCATCCCTAGATATGCATAGTTGATTGTTAATAGCACAGCAAATCAGGCTCTTTGTCCAAGTTGTTACCTCTTTTGGTTCAACTTTACACCTGCGAATCGTTTATTTTCTAAAAATGAAATGGATCAAACACAAAACACGCTCAGACATAGCGGACGCAACACCGATTACGATGTGCAAATACCCAAATTGAGATCGATTTGTAAAAGTAGTAAAGTGAAAATAATATAAAGAAAACATTCTTCAGTTCAATATCGCATAGTAAAATAATAAGAAACAAATATCGCCTAGTAAGAAACAAATATCGCCTAGTAAAATAAATATTTTTTAAGGATTTCATTTATATTTATATATTTTTTATATTTCATTTTTAGTGTTATATATTTCTTTACAATGTGCGTTTAGTATCATTATTATTATATTATCTATGTTTACATGTAAACAAACACAATAATAATAGCTCATTATGTTTCAATTTTTCACCCAAAAATGTCTGAAGTGAGTTCTAAATCTAATATGGGGATATATATTTTTATATGCGGCCCGCGGAGTTATGACGGGATTTCCAAAGTGGCCAGCAGAATCATTTGGGTTGGCCAAATCCTGTTGTAGATAATGTTATAGAGCAGGAGTCTCCAAACTTCCAGCCTTAGGGCCATATTGTTTACTCCAGTAAGTACCAAAAAAAACTGTTTTAATTTTTCTGCCATTATCTATTATAATTACACAAATCTCATTAGCATTTTTTTACAAGTGGATACCCCGCGGTTTCATTCCGCGTTAATTTACCTTTTCCGTTCCTGAGGGATTTTCAGGATAAAAATCATATGTTTGATTCAGGATATATACATTCCAAACATCGACATACATACATATGCGATACTCTTTACCCCAACATAACTACCGAGGGTAACCGCGGGATGTTCACTAGTTTATAATGTTAGTGGGATACATTTCAATTATTTGTTAGTTTTTCTGCGTATTATGCTTGTGTTTAAGCTTTATCTAGCAAGTCAATAAAAGCGAGTTATTATCCTTCTGTGTTTTTTTTTTTTATCCGACTTATTACAGCAACAATAAGCTATTTCGCTGTCGCGGGCCAGATTTGGCCGGCGGGCCGTAGTTTGGAGACCCCTGTTATACAGAAAGCCTCGAGATACTGTACCTGTGCGATTGCCTCCAAAGTCAGATGACTGTGACTGTTCGACAATAGCTGTCTTGACCACATCAACTACCAGTGTGACAGGTTAACGGCCTTTCCTGTTCGAACTCTCGTAATTTGTCGGTTTCTTCAAATCTTGCAATCATGATCCGGACACCTTTAGTAGACGTTAGTGCATGCCGTAGTTTCTTTATGTGACACATTCATGAACAACAGCAAAAGCATTCTTTTTCTTAAAACAGCCTTACCAATAATACCTGTTCAATTAAAGATTCCGTCATCCTGACAGTAGGAAACATCGAAATTAAATGTGACAATTTCTGCAAATATTTTATACCTAGACCTGTTTTGCATAACGCTTCCTCTTCTTTGCAAGCATCCCAAGCTTTTTCATATTTACTAATTTCAGCAGAAGTTGGGTTAGACTGTCATAAATTCATTGGTTGCGATGTCAATCTTGCATTCTTTCTTAGTTTTCTGACGAAATCTGATTGAAATTCACCCATCAATATGACGTAAATCAAAGCGAGAGTCGTCTACCCAAGTGAGTCCCATTGGTATGACTATGCATCCACAGCAGGTATTATGAATCGAAGTTAGTGTGAGTAATTGTATGACAAACTGTGTTTAGAAGCCATCAACCCATCACTACTATTAAATGTAGTAATGACAGCCATAGTAGCACGTCTATCCTGACAAATAAGCCAAAGCATGCGCTTACCTCTGTCATTAATTACTGTATATCTAGAATAGCTGACAAAGTTTTTAATCAGAAAATTTTTTAATCGCTCATCTTGCGTCAAGGTCCAATAAAATCGTTAGCTTTTTCCATATTGCAATGACTCGAAGTACTACTTGATAAAGAGCAATTTTTCAGGCACCACTTTCAAGATATAACCTTTTCATATGATTGAGTTTTTATAAAACCTTCATATACACATGACTTCAGGGTTTAAAGTATCGATATATATATATATATATATATACACCAAACAAAAATTTAGAATAGATCATAAATTAATCATTAATTGAGGTGAAAAGATAGATATCACAGCTCCAAGAAATCAAGGTTGCTTAGTTCAGAGGATGAAGTCTGATTGCTACAATGGTGTGGGCGAAGATATGCCTTTGGAAAGATTTTGAGGAATAGCTGCTCTTAATTGGCATGTATTGGAGAAAACCTTCTGAAACTCTATCTAGGTAGTCTGTTCGTTGAAGAAAAATACCCAAATTTACTCATTTTTAAAACCAATGACTTCAAGGCACACGACCATAGAGAATAGAAGCCTCGTCCTCTTACATATTAGTTAGCAAGCATTATTGCATCAGGAAATGATCCTACTTGTCATTATTATAAAATTACGTTTTAATTTATTTTTTTAAATAATTTATTAAAAATAACGAAAGCAATGGTACCATTACTAAATAATAGAGAGTTTTTGCATACCGTTCGTTAGTTACCGAAGGACGTCCGTTAGCTTTCTCCCTAGCGCGCATGCTCATAGGAAACTGAGCATGCGCGCTAGGGAGAAAAAAGCTAACGGACGTCCTTCGGTAACTAACGTACGAATGCAAAAATCTCTAATAACGGCAACCCTACCCCTTAAAAAGTAAAACATCTCCCGTCTGCAAATCTGCCAGTATGCAGACGGAATTGATCTACCATGGGGTTATTGTAACAATAACGAATGGCACCATTAGTTCTATTAACAGTCACCGGAAATCAAGTTTTAGGACTAATTAAGAAGAATAAAAAGAAAAAAAAAACCTTTTAAAGTTGTTCACTTTTTGTAACTAAAAAAAACCTTCCCAAAGCAATGGCGTTTTTACTGCAAGAATTACTAAAAAACAAATTAAATTAATTAACTCAGTTATAAGGCAATGATATTAATTAAATCAAGCATTACGAATCGGATAAAAAAAATTGGTACATCACGATGAAAAGTAAACTGAACGATTAATAAATTTACAAAAAAAAAAAAAAAAAAAAAAACTCTCTAGAAAATTTAAAGGATGAGCTGAAACATTTTTAAAAATTTAAGCTACTAGAAAATACATACTTGAAATAAAAAAAACTGATAGTTTCATTTGTATTGTCAGATATTATCATTCTTCGTAAACAGATATTATTTTATATATAAAAGAAGAAAGAGGGACAGCAAACACACCAACGAGTTGATTAAAAAAATGCTTATTGCAAAAAATAACGATTTTATTTTTACATGTAATAAGAATAGACATTTATTAAAAAAATAACACTAAGTAAAATAGAAGCCTAATTTATAAAACAACTAAATAAAGAATTGTCTTAAACTTATGATGGAGACAATAAAATGAAATAAAGATGTGACTCGAGGATTACCTGTATATATATATAGGTACAGAGAGAGAATGCAAGGAATAATTGTTTTGTCACTCTACGGTCATTTTTTTTGCACACTTTAGGCTAATTAGACTGAGACCTACAATTTAACGTGGATTCCAAACCACTATCCAAGCAACATCCATATCTCCACCAGGATTCGAACCTGAAGCCTGTGGTACCAAAGGGCAGAGCGCTAGCCAATTGGTAATCAGGCCACCACAATAATTGGTTATAATATACAAGAATTTCAATTTTTAATTTAATCAATAAATATTTCATCAAATATACAACCAAAAATTTCTTTTAGTATTATTTATAATAAATAAATGATGACTAATTTTTTTCAATAATTCGTGATAAAACAAAAATAAGCTTTTAAAATTGAATTAGTTGAACAATTATCTAATTTGACCAAAAAACACTAAACAACCAAAAAATGCATAAATATTTAATATCTATTAATAAAGACATTAAAATTAATTTAATGGGAATATAAAATCAATTTTGAAATTACCTTATTTACAAATTTAGTTGTTTTTGATATAAAAAATTTATGAATTTCCAAATATCTTTAGATTTACAAATTACCTACAAAAATAATTATTTATCATATTAAAATAAAATGTATTATTCAAAATTATATATTTTCCATAAATATCTATAAAAGTTGATCTGTTTTAAAAAAATAAGATGTAAAGGACTTTTAACAAGTTAAAAAGTGATGAATATTAAATAAAATACTTTATTCAATCAAAGTGCATTTTTTAACAAAAAAAAGAATCAGATGAAAAACATTTCATATATATTATAATTCTTGATACATATCTACTAAATGTTTAACAACTGTAACAATTTCACAGAAAATAAACACTTTTCAGAAAATAACATACAACTTTTTTTTTTACAGCAATATTTATTATTTTTAAATTTAACAAAAATTAGTTTTACAATACAGTAAATAGCTTTATAAATTTTTTTTTTAACAGAATTGTTTGAAAAAAGCAAAATTTCAATATTTTAAAATTTAACAAGATATTAATTTTTTTTTATTACTATTTTAGATTACAGGACCATAATAGAAATATAATTCAAAATAACAATTAGTTTTGTTAAGGTAAATTATTTATAAACAAAATTTAAACAAACATAATAAACATGTTACTTTGCCCATACACATAAAGTTTAAACAATCAGATACTATAATACATGAGAATTAAAATTCTTAATATTAAACATAATTACTAAAATATCAAAATTTAAAGTCAAATCAGGAGGTTCAAAAATATAAAACGTCAACATTAATAATTTTTTCAAAAAACTGTACAAAGTTTTGTAGAATGAAGCTAGGGTGTTTTTTAAATTATCAATGTAGTAGGTATCATAGGTATTTTTTTTTTATCCCCATTCCTAACACAACGTCATTTCTATATATTTATTCAGTCAAAAGCTAATAACAATCGCAATTATCTCTCATTGGTACAGTCCAACTATAGATATCCCGAATGCAAACACCCTTTTCAATGGCAGAATAGATTACTTGTTAAAGGTGTTAATCAGATAGATGCTGTGCAAAGCTGCTTTAAAAGGAAAAAAAAAAAAAAAAAAAAAAAAACCTATTCTTTTATCTTGTTTTTTTTTAATATCATGCAACCTGAAGTTTAAATTATTAAAAATCCCTCAAAATGATGAATGAAAATGAAATTAAAAATGAAAATTCCCTTTATCATCCTACTTGGCCGCTTGCTAATTTTTCAACATGATTTATGGTCAGTCTGCTAGTGTTTATTTCTTAAAAGGTTCCATCTGAATCTTTTAACACTGGCATTTTAATTATCTACTTACTAACAATAAGCTCATTAAGATGTAGTTAACAACTGAATAATTTTATATTAAATATACATTTGATTTTCTTTTTGGTGAATCAGAAATATCAATTTTTTTAGAATTCCTTCTACATTACTATCCAAACACAAATAGAGCTTGCAGCTTTTCTTTCCAGTTCATTTTAAGAGCCAATGTTAAATAAATGAAAATATGAAGGAATATTCTGGTCTCAATGCCTTAAAAGAAAAATTTTATCTTTTTTTTTTTTATTTATTTATTTTTTTCCATTTCCTTATTAATGGATTCTCTGCAGGAAAATAAAAAATCGGGTCAAAATCATTCTATACACATTAGAGATTAAAAAAAAAAAAAAAAGTAATCCCAAGCACTTATTTACACTTTTACTTTCTGTATATTTTTGATTAAATAGTTGCCTTCTAAATCATTTTGATATTTTTAGAAATAAAATTTTATAAGAATTAATGTGTTTTTTAAACATAGAAATAAAAATAGTTAATTCTAAAAAACATAACACCATAAAATGAAATAATTTTTTTTTGTTATTAAGGTTAAAATGATTACTATACTTTAGTACATATTATATTTTATGAGCTAAACAAACTCTACCTTTACAAAAAAGGAAAATATTGTAACATTTATAAATAATTTAGTTATTTAAAAAAAACATGAAAATAATTTAATATATAGATATATTAAATTTAAAATACTTATAAACAAATGTAGAACATTTGTTAATTCTTCCATAAAAGAATACACAGGCTTTTAAAATAATTTGATTTATAAACATTTTTGAATGATATACAATATGCAGAAAATACGTACAGATTCCCAATCAATCCATATTGCCACATATGTACAGATTTTACAACCAATTTATCATAAAAGTTTTAAATTATGCTTTTCTCTTAAGTTTACAAACTTATTCTTTTAAATGAATACAGCTGCCCTCTTGAATGTACCTTTTCATAGATAATGTAACTAAATTCATTGAATTCATTAAAAAAGTATACACAATTTCCAAGAAGGATTTCATATCCTCTGATTTTCTGAGATATATGTTTTTCTCAGCTCAATAAAAACTTACATGAATTAACTAACCAGAAATTTTATTGATATTATTTGCTTTCACATTTAACAACATCATAGAATTTAAACAAGTAATAAATAAAAATAGCATAATATGGATAAGAAATTATATAAAATAATTTTTAAAAAAGTACATATATATAACTTCCTTTTAAGGGCATTTTATATATATTTGCTAATTTTTATACAAATGTTTGGCAAAAATAAAGAACATCATGTAAAAAAAAATGTTGAATATAAATTTTCTTCGAAAGATTTAATCCATTTTTTTTAGATTACATTATGAAATTTCAAAGAATAATTAAAGCTTTGCTAAAAATAAAATGTTATATTAAGTGATGAAATTTTCAAAATATATAAACTGATGAATAAGATAAAAAATTTTACAGACACATACTAAAAGTCTGCCACTTCCTCAAGCTTTTAAATGTTGTAATAATTTAATTTATAGTTTATAATATTATATAAAATAATTTAAAATAAAACTATTTTATTTTAATCTAAGTAACAAAATTCTTTTATATAAAAAATTAAAATATTTAATCAAACAAGAATCAAATAGGTAAAGTTCAAATTTATACAGGTAAAGTTTTTTAATTCTATCAATAATCAAATAAATTATTTGATATGTGTGAATTTATTTTAACAAATTTCAAATGAATATGTGGTTTTTATCTAATAAAAAAAAATTAAAGATAAATTAAGGAAACTAAATCAAATAGTGATGTGAATATTAAAAGAATTATTCATTAACTACAAGCTAATCTGACTAAAAGTAGATGGCTTTAAATTCACGTATTATATCAATCTGAAAGATCATCAAATAATACACCTCTTTTACTTTTTGTCTGATTAGCTACTTTACGCCTTTTTGATGAAGGGATTTCCTCCTCATCAGAAAGCTCAATAACATCATTTACAGTGGTATTATTAAAAAAACTGCTCAAGTCAGTCTGCCTATCTTTACGTTTAGAGGCTGTAGATGTATTACTCAAATTCTTTTTAGCCACTGCACGAGTTGATGATCTACTAGAAGTACTCGTTGTGCTTTCATTGGCCTTTGAGCTTCCTCTACCTGCTCTCCCACCACGACTTCCCCTTCCTCTCCCTCGTCCCCTAGTTTTGGAATAGTCCTATAAAATTTTCATTTTCAAACATATCATCAGCACTGTCACTGGAATTCCTACGACGAGATGTCCCAAATTTATTTTGCACAATGGATTGAAATTGAAATTCTGCCACCTCATCTTGTGAATTCTTTTTTCTCTCATCTCTAACTTTCTCGAGTTCCTCATCAATAGCTGCATGATCAATTGGTGTTTGCTTTAAGTGATTCTGTATATCCTTTATCTGATAATCAACTAAAGCACTTATTGCCTCTTTTACATCCTTGTCAACATATTCCTGAACAGCCATACTGATACCTACTTCTGAAAGGACAAGAAGTCTTTTATTATCATCGGTAGCCTCAAAGTACTTTTCACCAAATCTTCAACACGCTGCTTGTCAAATCCTTCTTGCTTAAGGATTGTTTTCAGTTTTTCAGCGTCAATCTCTGTTGGTTTAACCTTTTCTGACTTTTTACGACTGAAATGAATGATATCTTTTATATTAGCAACTTTTGACACATAGGCGTGGCCAAAGCGTTGGACACTGAAAGTTTCAAAATCAGGTGGACAAAAGACTCTGAGTCTTATAAGTGGTTGCTTTGGCTGTTTGGGATGACCTGCAAATATAAATATAAGAATGAATTGACTAATGAAATTATTTCTAATAAGCAATTAAAATCATTTTCCATCTCCTAAAATACAAAATCTTTCAAATTTTTATAGTACTTCAAAAATATAACACTTTATTATAGAACTTTAGTGAAAAATCTAAAATATATTAACAGAAAAAAAAAAAAAAAAAAAAATTTGAAAGAGAGAAAAAACCACTTAACACTTTATTATAGAACTTAATATTAATTATTATTTAAATATAACACTTTATTATAGAACTTTAGTGAAAAATCTAAAATATATTAACAGAAGAAAAAAAAAAAAAAATTTGAAAGAGAGAAAAACCACTTAACACTTTATTATAGAACTTAATATTAATTATTATTTAAATATAACACTTTATTATAGAACTTTAGTGAAAAATCTAAAATATATTAAAAGAAAAAAAAAAAAAAAAATTTTTGAATGAGAGAAAAACCCCATATATTCAAAAATTAGATTCAAGTTTTAGAACCAATTTTGGCAGTTATATTTAAGTTTATCAAAAATATTTTTAATTTGATGCAACAGATATTTTTTGAAGGTTTGTTTACAACAAAAAATTTTTAATTAGCTTTGTAAAGAGTGTAAAATAAAAAAAGCTTAAATACTGAATCTTTTCTAATATATATTACATAAATATTTCAGAATATACTTAAAAAAAAAAAAAAAAAAAGAGTAATTAAAAACTATCTTTCCAAAAACGTAGGTCAAATTGAAAAACAAAATATTTTACATAAATCATCATCATTATTCAAACAGTAAATACACAAATTCAACAGTAAAACAAGACACTAATCTTTTCGTATACTAAAAGTAAATAAAATATTTATTGACAGGAAAGGATAAAGATAAAGAATTCCATAAAAAATTTTATTCTTTAAAATTTTATATCAATGCTGAGTGTAAGAAAAAGAAAAATTTTAAGGAAAGAAATTGCATGGAAAATAATTTCTTCTTTTTTTAATTTTTTTGAGATTCTTATTAAAAAAATAATTACCATCATATTTAAGACACTAAATTTTATTCAAAAAAATTAAAGATAATAACCATAAAAAATCTTATCCTACAATTTTTTTTTTAAATTTCATATAAGATTGACAAATGCAATTCACTATACAAAGACAGTAACTGTGTAAATCACTGATATTAGAAATCATAAAGGGGAGAGGGAAAAAAAATGCAATTTTTGGAAAAGGAAAATTTTTATAAAAATTAATATGATTGGAAACAAGCATGAAAAAATTTACACTAGGAAAGTTTAATACTGCTGATCAAGCAAATGAAAATAACTATTTAAGTAAATATTTTTGAAGAAAAAGTATGTAATACTACTGTGTCGAAAAATTAAAATAAGTTTTCAATTTCAATTTCCCAGGCATATGATATTTCTGATTTTTTTTTTTTAGGTTGTTGTTGGTACTGTCCTTGACATCTGTGTGAAATTTTATGCCAAAATATTCATTAGTGCTTGAGTTACGCTTGGTTTTGTGAGGTGCTAAAACTGATTCCGGCGATTTTGAAATGTCTCTTCAATTGATTCAAAACGGAGTACATGGAGTGGTCTTTTAAATTTAGGAAATAGCCAGAATTAGCACTATGCTAAATCAGGTTAATACGGTGGTTGTGGAACGATATGGCTTTCCTTTTTATGAAAAAATCACGAAGAATCAATGCAGTGTGAGCTGGCGCATTCAGTGTTTTCGGTACCAATCGAGATTTGACACATTTGAGGCAAAAAACATCTTTTAAAATGGAATTTTTAAATTCCAACATCATCAGCAAGGTTTCTAATTGTAAATCGATGGTTTCAAGCATCAAATCTTTAATTTTTGGACATGAGCTTCGTCAGTTGAGGTTGGTGGTCAACCAGAGGGTTCTTCATCTTCAAAGCACTCTCTGCCTTCTTTGAACTGCTTATACCACTTCTAAACATTTCTTTCTAATACAGAAATGCACGCTGAATGCCTTCTTCAACATTTTATACGTTTCTGCAAACAAATTTAATGCAAATTCTTGCTCTATTATTCCAAACATTTCAAAAATCGCCCAGAATCAGTTTTAGCATCTCAAAAAACCAAGCGTAACTCAAACACTAATGAATATTTTGACATAAAATTTCACACAGATGTCAAGCACAGTGCCAACAATCTAAAAAGAAAGGAAAAAAAAAAAAAAAAAAAAAATGATATACCATATGCCAGGAAATTTAAATTGAAAAGTGGTCTTTTTTTGGACACAGTAGTAATCATAAATGAAAATAAGAAGAAAAAGTGTAAATATATATATATATATCAATTCGAACATATTAAACAATTTAACATAAAAACTATATATAAATGTAATAATTAGTAACCTGTATGTTCCTCTTCTGCCCTTTCTAGAAGTTGATCTACAAGTTCATTGCAGTATGTAATTACTTTATCACAGCTATCTGGTTCATTTAAATTTAGACTTGTTTCATCTAAATCAACATCTTTACAGTAAAACTGTCGTACAGTTTGAAGAGGAATTTTTGTTAACTGATATTTTTTTGTCTGATCTAAAAATAAATAAATATTTCAATAAAAATTTTCTGAAATGTTATAAAAACATATCCAATAATAATACATAGAATTAATTCTCTTTTTTTTTCCTTAATAAAACATGATTGCATTAAAAATTCTAACAATTTAACTGATTCTAGATTTATGATTATAAATTCCATTTATCAAAATTAAAGAAATGAATTAGTAATACAGTAAATGAATGAATGAATAAAGTAATACAGTTTTTTTTTTTTTGTCTATTTTTACATTTGACAGTAAAAGAATTACTTAAATATTTCAATTTGAATTTACACTGGCATAAAAATAATATAGAAGCATCGCTTTAAAAAAGGAAGTTATGACACAAGTTAAAATTCTCTTGTTGGTATGATGGAATTGCACTGAAATTAAGATCCACAAGATTGGCTGTCATGCCCTCTTAATTTTTTGATATTTAATTTACAATGCAATTCAGATAAAGAAAATGAGTTTTTTAGAATAATCTCATGGTCTTATATGCAGCCTAAATATATATAGTATTTAAAAGTGTTGCAGGTTTTTTCCATTCTGTGGGTCTAATTATATATAATAACAGTTTCTGGAATGGAATATAATAACTGTATAATAATCTATAATATATATATATATATATACATATATATAAGAACAATATTCTATTTATTGGTATTTAGAAGGCATAAATGTAGTTTGTGTATGTGGGTGTCCACATTTTTTTTCTTAAACTCTTAAGGGAGTGTGTATTATAACTTTGGTAAAATCAGAGTATAGAGATGGAGTAGTAAAATAAATAAATGTATCAAATTATAAATATTTTTTTTTTGTTCGTTGAAATAAATAATAAAAATTAAAAGGAAAAACACATTACCTGCAATAAGCCAACATGTTTAGGAACCGCTTCCCCATGGCACAAAGATGTAGCCACAGAGCTGCCTGGTTGTGTCACAAAAAATGCCTGTTTATCATTCCACTCGCTATCAATCCGACATTCATGTTCATGACCCCAAACAACAAGATCAAGAAATTATCCAAAAATTGTTCCGGTAGGTAATTCTTAGCACCATGCTTAGCCCTATTCTGATGAACAACCATCAAATTAAACCATTCATCACACTTTTCCTTTGGACGTAACATTGTTACTTTTCCATCAAGATACATTCTATGTAATCGTTCATCTCGGATAGAGCCTAATCCATATAGACATAGCTTAGTTTTACCTTTCTGCAACATCAATGGGGATATATTGACATTATCTAGCTCTGTACATTTTCCAAAGTAATTGACTAGGCCTGTAGCACTCAGCAAATCCAAGGAACAATATAAACCTGAACCAGCAGGGTCATCATGATTACCATGAATAGAAAATACAGGCAAGGATATATTAAAGTTAGGATCTTCAAAGTTGACTGTGGGATATGCACAGTGTTTAAAATTTTCAGACTGATCACTAAGAAATTCAAATTGTACTGGTCTATCACCCATGCAATATTTTCTTAATAGTGAAATACAGCTGTGCAAGACTTTACGAGATGGCTTATTTTCATGAAACAGATCGCCACCCAATAGAATGAAGTCTACTTCTTTGTCAACTGCAATCTTTAATATTTCTTCAAATGTCACAATTGAATCAGAACCTTTGAAGAAAATATAGGATATATTAAATAAATCATTTTAAACCTGGAATTCTAATATCAAATTTACTACTAATGTTGCATGAAATAATAAGAATTAACATATTACCTTATAAAATCAAAGACAAGAATCCCTGAATAAAATCCATTGGTAAAATTGCAAAAGTTTCTAATTTAATTTTATTCCACTTTTTTTAATTAAAATTATTCACATTTAAAACATGTTGACAAATCTCTAGACATAATTTTTGTTGAATTAATAGTTCCAGAAATTATCAAAAGATTATTAAAAAATAAAGGTATTAATTTTCCTTAAATAAAAATAATCTTTTGTATTTTTGTACTTATAATATTTTTAAAACAAAAGTGTTTTCTGATAATGATTCAAACCTTAAAAAGAACTTTATAAAAATTACTTTTAAATATTTTCCAATTTAAGATATGAATTAATATATTCTTTAAAATTTAACAGTTGAGGAAAAAATTTATAAAAACCTCTGAGGAAGATTTAAAATTTAAATATTACAGTAAATTTTGAAAAGTGGTAACAATAAAAGAAGAAAAAACAAGTAAATGAACTTTATAAGAAATATACAGCACACAGAATTTTAATATAAATAATTTAATACATCATATAAAATTTTTTACTTAATAACTTTAATAACATTCTGAAGAAATTACTTCATAGTTATAATTCAACTTCATTATATAATGAAAGATATTTATTCATAGTGATTCACAAATCGTAAAAAAGAACTTTATAAAGTTACTTTTGTATATTCCAATTTAATATATAAATTAATATACTTTTAAAATTATGTATTTCTTAATACTTACAAAACAAATTAACTTAAAATGAGATGTCAATATTGCATAATAAAAATTTACTTTCATTTTTATAACATAATAAAACATTCATTAATATACCTCGAATTGCATCACTTTCCAAATAACCTAAGTGACAATCAGTAGCCAACAAAATTTTCAAAACATCTTCATCTTCAGCCATTTTTAGAATCTAAAAATAATTATTTTCTTATCATATTTCTGTAAAATTAACTAAAAGTGAGACATTTTTAAAATGTATATCAAAACTTTTTTCTTTGCTATTCAGATTTGCATTTATTATATTTATCTAAAAATATTCAAAACTTTACATTTATACAATGACAGAAAAATAGGAAGAATAATGCATGTCAATGTTGATCCATAAAAGGCACATTAACAAAACCCACCTGTGGTGTAAATAGGATAAGTAATTGAGTGCTGCTTATGTCTGTAGAGTATTGAGCTGACAATTCTATCCCCTACCAACAAAGAAAACATCTTCTATCTCAAAATTTTCCAATAGGTAGATGGCATTGGCCTACCATGGGGCTGTTGCGTCAATGAAGAGGAGAACTGAATGCGGTTTCACAAAAGGCACATAAACAAAACCCACCTGTGGCTTAAATAGGATGGGCAACTGACCATATGGCTAATTTTGATGAAAGTATAGAGGGAATGTTCCTGGACCTTTTAATTTCCTTATATGCAGATATTGCAATCCGATTTTTAGCTTGAAAGTTCTTACTATGGAGTTACTTAAAATTGAGAATTTATGTTGACAAATTGTATCCATTATCCAAATTAAGGCCAACATTTAATGTGAAGTGTCTTCATTTGGCATGGTAAAACATAATGTTCTAAACTTCAACAATGTGAAGAGAGAGATGACTGAGAAGGATGGTCACAAGAGAAACTTTTAAACTTTATATTACATAACTCTTATTTTTACTAATGACATATATTAAACTATACATCTACATAATGAATAACAATAAATTTAATGTACTACTTCTTTTTCAAAAGTTAAAATTTTCTGTGCAACCTTGAATATTTGCTAATTATTAGAAGACACATCAGTTATTGAAATTCTTTTTTAAAATCATGCTAATATAATACTCTATCTAAGCAACATTTCTAACATGCAAATTTATATTTTTAACTCAACTTTTGCGTAATACTAAAAATGAATTTTCAATATATATTATTTTTCTAAGCTTGCTAATTAGTACTCATTTTAAATTTCTACAATGATTCAATTGTTTAGATTTTATTGATATTAAATCTACAAATACTGGATTAAAAATAAACTTTTTTTTTCTATTAATGAAAGAAGAGAGGATGAATTTTTCAGAATCATTCCACTAAAAACATTTTATCTCGCCCTGAACACGACAAGCCAATGAACAAAAATTAAAATGTAAACTAATAAGCTATATAATTTTCAATCCTTATTTCCTAAATTAAGACCACATTGAATATTGTTTGGAAATGTTCCAGCAGTTATTCAAATTTTTATTTTTTCCAAGTAATTTGAAACTTTTATTGCTATTAATTAGCATAATTTTAGTAGCTTGTATCTCTGAGTTATTTCAGTATTATTTTTGAACAAAAATACATTTTTTAAAAAAAAAAATTTTCTTCCTTAAGATCACACTTTGAAATTTTTTAATAATTACACAAAAATTTATCATTTTTCTTTTGAAAGCCAAAAAGCAGAATACTTACCATCTTTGGTACTTATGTATTAACTCCTACTCATTCATCTATTAGTAAAATCAAATCAAAATTTGAAAATTTTTTTCATTAATGAGATTTCTGGCCAGTGAGTAAAATGGCAAATTGTACTAATTTGTTCAATCTCAATAAAAAGTTATACTAACAATGGGTGTAAATACAAGTATGTACAATATATTTTTATAACACATACTATTTATCTTGGATATTTTTAATTATTTTAGGAATTTTGAATGATAATTTTTTAAGCTTTGAAATCGATCATAATTTATATATTATATATAAATATTTCACCAAATCAATGAAAATATATTATATTACATATTCAATAATTCTATAGCCAATTTTAAATTTTTATTGATGTCAACATCATTAAAAATTTAAACAGATGAAACTCATAATACTATTATTAAAAAACTATTGCAAGAATTTTAATTTAAAAATAAAAATATTCTTACTCATTTTTTGATTAAAAACCACATAAAATTTTAAGCATATCTCTTTTACTTTTCCCCTTAAAACATTAATCTCAATATTCGAAGAATTTTTTATGTTTACTGCTATAAAGAAAATTAAATCTAGTTAAGTATTATTAATTTTACATTAAAAAAAAAGTAAAAATATACAATACGTGCACTTAGCTGATAAAAAATAAGTAATATTTTTGCACAGCCAAATTAAAATTCTAAATGTAATCAACTATTAAAAAGAATATTAAAACTACTCACCTGATTTTTAATTATTTTGTTTTAACAGTACATTTACTGATTGCTAAAATTTCCAAAATTATCAAAACACTCCTGCTCTAATCTGCGCTTCACTTCAGATTATCTTGCGTATGCTGACTGAAAATTTTATAGAAGACAGAATTTCAAATAAAACAAACTTTATCCTTTAGATAATTATAGAGAAAAATTGAAGTGAATACTTTAATTGATTTTTAAAATTCTTAACAGAGTCAATAATAATAATAATATTCTCTCCTTCTCTTTTTTTTTTTTTTTTTTTTTTCACTCATGCATTAATAAACTTAGTTTCTGTTTGGTTGACGTATGTTTCGGAAACTTATAAAATAAGAAGCTACGCAGAAAAATAATCAATTTCCTATGTTTATAAAATTTTATTTGTAAACAGGTTTTTAACAATACAAAAATAAAGTACATTTTTCACCTTTTGTTCAGTTTTTTTTACTAGTATTTTTCAAATGTGCTGGACCTCATGCCACCAAAGAATGCACCAAAAGGCCAGATGAAACTCCCAAATGCGCCCTTTTCTCAGGAGAGAGCATACTGCAAATTTCTCAGGTTGTCCTAAAACCCCTTCCTTCACCCTGCTCCTCCCCCGAAGGTCATCGCTTGACGGAGAGACTTAAAAAAACAAGCACAACAAATGAAGCCTAGAACTCCAACCAATTGTCTCTTCCCTTCATCAGAAGGCTTCTCCAACTCTTCCTCCCCTTCTTCAGATGACTTTCCAACTATTCCTACCCAGACCTCTCACCATACTACTTCTTCCAATACTCTGCAGGCTTCCACGGAAACGCCTCCAATTCCACTCATTCTGCAACAATTAGTTGGGGTACTTTTCAAATCTTTCTGTTTTAATAACTGCTCTTTTCAAATCAACCAGTCAATAACATTCAATAGACTGACCAATAATTCTATCTTGTGCGTGACTTGGAACTCCAATAGTCTTAAGGGAAAAATTAATGAACTACAAAATTTTATATCTGAAAATGAACCTCAAGTGTAATACTGTCCAAGAAACACATCTTCGGCCAGGCGATTCCTTCAAAATTCCAAATTATATCATATATCGCTCCGATCGTCTTACCCACAGAGGAGGAGGCGCGGCTATCTGCATTCATAAAAATATTAATCATCATCAAATTCATTTTACTACAACCAGCTTTGAAAACTCTTCTATCGTTAGTAATTTCAAGGTTATTCTGAACCTAAAAATTACTGTTGCCAGCATTTATCGCCCTCCAATTGGTAGATTCCTCACACACCAGAACTTGATACAATAGCGAACTCCAATCAACAAGTACTCTACTTGGTGACTTCAATTCCAAGCATCATTCATGGAATAATGGACGCAGCAACATAAATGGTTCTATTCTCTTCGATTGGACAAATCTTAATGCATTCAATGTTATTGCTCCTAATGATCCATCCTATTTCTGCGTTCACAATCCTTGCAATAGTACCTTGACATCGCACTTCTTAAAAATTTAAACGCCGGGTCTGCTTCTTCTATCAACGATCTTTCCAGTGATCATAACCCTGTGATAGTTGAAGTCTCTCATAATTCATTTACGCCCTTCCTCAATAGCATAATCACAACTACCAATTGGAATATTTTTACTAAAATTTTCTCAAAGCATTCCTGGTAAATCCAGTCATCTCCAATATTCAAGATATTGACAAAAATAATTGATAAATTCAACTATGCTGTTACTTCTGCTATCAACCTTGCTAGCAAATCTAAAGAACTCAATACTCCACACCAAAACTGCCTACTGAAATCACCTCTGAAATTGCGGAAAAAAACAGAATTCGAAAATTATGGCAAGATACCAGGTTTCCTCCGTTAAAGCAATCCTTCAACAAGCTTCAAAATAAATAAAGCAAATGATTCACAAATTAAAAAATGACAGATGGAATGAATTTTTATTAGGCCTAAATGCAGAAGATAATTCTCTCTTCAAAAATTAACAAACATTTTATCAAAAATATCCCAAAAATTCCTCCACTGGTTGGATCCTCAGGTCATATATTCTCATCTTCTGATAAAGCGAACTCTTTTGCTGAAAACCTTGAACTCTCCCTTTCAAGAAAACACTAAACCTTTGCGATTCCTCACAAATTGAGCATGTTGAAGATACAGTAACTTCCTTTCTAGTTGATCATCAAAATTATCATAGCAATATTTTTTTTCTCCATCTGACATAATTAACTTAATCAATAATCTCAACATTCGGAAATCTTCTGGACCTGACAACATTCCAAATAAAGCCTTAATGTGTCTCTTCCTTAATGACATTACTTATCTTGCAAAAATCTACAACAGCTGTACTAAATATCACTACTTTCCTCCTATCTGGAAAACAGCAAATATCATCATGTTCCCTAAACCTGGCCAAGATAGGAAATTTCCTGAAAATTATTGGCCCATCAGTCTCCTTAGCTGTGTAGGAAAACTTTACGAAAACTCTTAGTGAAACATATTACTTCTTTTTACGATAAAAATTCCATAATTCCTGCAGAATAATTTGGATTCCGTCAACATCACTCAACTTGTCATCAACTTCTACGTGTCTATAAATTTTTACAGGAGGTGCCTTTCTAGATGCCAAAAAAGCTTTCCGCTCGACTGTGGCACAATGGACTGATCTAAAAATGATCCAACTTCAATTTCCAACTTGATCACACTTATCATTACAAATTATCTTAAAAATAGAACCTTTCAAGTTCGACTTCACAATGAATTCTCCAAAATCGGTCGTATTAGTGCTGGTACACCTCAAGGAAGCGTACTAAGCCCTATTCTCTACAATATCTTTACCTACGACTTTCCTCGATGCACTAACATTTTTCCACTTGCCTATTTGCTGACGATTCTGCTGCTCTTGCCCAAGGTGCTTCTATTCTTTATTATTTATTCTTCTATTCTTTTTATTCTTTATTATCACCATTGAATGGCTGGACGCATTTAGTTCTAAAACTTTGAATTAACTAGTTGCTCAATAACAATTTAAATATTATTAATATATATATCATATTACTAGCCTGAAGGACCGAGTGGCTAGTGCTCTGGCGCTCGATATCACTGGTTTCGGGTTAGAGTCTCGGTGGTGCCATGGATGTTTGTAGTGTTTAGAATCCACTTTAAACCGTAGGTTGCGGTCTAATATGATCGTAGAGCGTTTGTGGGGGGCATTGTTCGTGGCCTATCTTCTTCGTTATACGCTCCCTCTGGGTAATGCAAAGTGAGTAACGTCTGTGCAGCGCTTGCTTTAAAGCATCCAAGACAGCTGTATGATGTTACTCTAACTTCTATAATATCTCCCGTCAACAGTAAAGATATTTACTTCAATTTATCTTACTTTATTCATTCCGTCCCTTTCGATAGTGATTACCTATCGAAACAGTTTCCTTCAACTCATTTCTTCACAAATAAACTTGAATATTGATCATTATATGGTATAAAGTTCATCTTTTACTTCAAGATCAACAGAACATCACTCGCACTTTTGCAGCAAATTCTGATTTACAATCTTCCATGTCCAACGCTCTACTTAATAACAAGAAAGGCAAGAAATTTCTGACTATCCAACACACTCTCTTTGGAATATCAATGCAATAAACTTTTAAGACAGAAACACAACTTTTTCCATCAAGCTCGATCTCAACTTTCACGAGACCTTTGGATTTCTTACAAGATAATTTCTGCCAAATTTCATTCGTTATACACAGTCCGGTCACATTAATGTGACCTCCCCTACTTTCGACGTCAACGTGAAATAACCAATCACAAAAGGCAGGTGGCAGCACATTGCAGTGGAGTGTATATAAAGAATTCCACTTAATACCACACTCCACTTAAAGCGAGAATATACAAGAGTGTATATCCTGGCTTTGACAAGTGGTCACATTAATGTGTCTGGACTGTGTATTTCTCAGCATAAGAAACATTAGAGAGAGTTTGCATACCCATGCGTTAGTTACCGTAGACGTCCGTTAGCTTTTTCTTCCTAGCGCATGCTCATAGGAAACATTATTACAGATACGCATGCGTTGTTTATGAGCATGCGTGCTAGGAGAAAAAGCCAGCGGACGTCCTACGGAAACTAACGTACGGTATGCAAAAACTCTCTATTATTTGGGATTCTGTATGTTCCTTTAACGGTTATAATGGCAAAATATATAAAATTATTAAAACTTTTAATAGAGACAATAATCTGATCAGTAATAAGATCTTCTCTACTAGTACTAATTTGGTTATTATAGATCCGAATAAACAAGCTAATATGTTAGCCTCTCATTTCAATAAACTCACCGACAATCAATTTGTTCCTTTTGATCTTTGAAATGATTCCAACCAAAACTATAATAGATCTTTTACTTTTAGCGAACTTCAAGTTGCAAAACACGATGAACCCAACACTTCTCCTGGAAGTGATAGTATCCCCTAAAAAAATATTTAAAATTCTTCGGGCATTATTCCCAATAGCTGCTTTATATTTTTAATAGTATTTTGTTCGTTGGTGTTATTCCACAGGAATGGTAACAGCAAAAACCATTCCCATTCATAAACTTGATAAAAACAGTACTTTCCCTACCTCATATCGTCGTCCAATAGCCTTGACTTCCATTTTAAGCAAAATCTTAGAACGTATTGTCCCAAATGGCTAATGCACTTTAAAGTTACTGACAAATTCCATCCTTATCATTCTGGCTTTATTCCTTTGAGAGATTGCATGTATTCTTATCATTCCTACATCACAAAGCTATCGAAGCAAAAATGCCAAAATATTTTTGTTTTTCTTAAATTTTCGAACATTTCTTCTTCCTATTCCTTCCGATATGGAGAGAAGGACTTATTTATAGAATCTTACAGGTCGGCATACAGGGTGCTGCTGCAAAATGGATATATAATTTCATCAATAACAGGACTTACTACGTTAAATGCAGAAACTTTGAGTCGATAAAATTATTTTCCATTCGTGATATACATAAGGGAAGTGTTCTCAGTGCCTTTCTTTTTACAATCTGTATGAGAGATATATTCGAAACCATCCCCGCCCATACAGAAGGTTTTTTTATATGAAGATGATATCTTCCTTTTTTAGCAGCGATAAAACACTAAAAAGTTCTTGTTAATCTTCAAATTACCCTTTATAAAATCACTTTAATGGTGCGATACATGGAAGTTCACTCTTCAACCTGATAAATGTGGAGTGCTAAATTTTTCCAACAAAAACCAAAAGCCAGCTCAACATTTGCAAATTTACAACGTCCCTATTCCTTGGAAACAACATACCAGAATTCAATTCATCATTTTTCTTATAATCTCTCTTTCAAACATTTTCTATATCTTGAAAAAAGTCATTAAAAATTTGAATGCCCTCAAAGTCATTGAGTATAATTCCGGGGGTTGTCGAACTTGGCATTTAATTCCGATCAACAGTTCCACAATTTGTAGCCTACTGGAATATTTAGCTCCTATCTTTATCTCATCCCAGCCATAGTGACTTCCTAACACTAAACACTTTATATCACCTTGCTTTACGTTTTTGCAACAGGTTCTCCGATCACCCCTTTTTAATAAAAGAAGTCAACTTTGTTTCAGTGGCAGTATGATAGCAGAGAGCTTTTTTTCAAACATATTTTTTTTTCGATTCCTCCCTCTCCTCTCTACATTTATCTACGCTCAAAAATCAAACCCAAGATTAAAAAGCCTCATTTCTTTACAAACTTCTTTTGAAAACCTCCCAGACAACTTAAATATTCATCCATTCAATTTATTTAACAATTTTCCTCCTGTTAGTGGGAACTCTGATGCCACATTTCATCTCGATGATTTACATTTTCAAAAACCAAACAGTTACCTCCTCATGTCATCAAACATCTTTTTGAACAATACAAAAGCGAAAGGAAATACATTGGAAAGACAGGATTATATTAGCTTCTGATGCATTTAAACAAATCTTAAATATTCAATAGCAGTCATTAATTAATTTTCTCAGGAGATTTCATCAGGACAAATTTCCCCATTACAACAGTATTTTTATAGGAGAAACCCTTGCACTCCTTTTAACACTTTCAGCTTATGTTCTCTCATCTCATACATTTTTACTCACAGACATCCTATCAGTTCTTCAGGCATTTTAAAAATTGCAATATCCGCTCCAATCGTACTATTCAGTTTCAATTCGTGTTATCCAGTTCCAACAGTCAACTTCAAAATATTTGCAATAGCATTTCAGCCATCGAATTTATCTGATTCTTAGGGCACTTTAGTATTACAGAGAACAAACTGGCAATGAGTATTAGGGGGAATGTTCAATCCGCTTGTAGACCGTGTTTCAAAAAACGAGGCGACTCGATGGCGTTTGCCTCGTTAGTCGGACTACCAACTGATGGGAGTTTTCCGGGTTTTCACCCATACGATACGCTACCGCGTGGTAGTTTTCCCATTTTTCCAGTCATCAAGAACAAGCACTACCCTCCTTCTTCAGCGACTCGAAGTCAAGTCAGACTTCCATCTACGGGGCTCCATCGCAAACAGAAGTTGCCCCCCTTTCCTTCCTCCCATGAGGGATACGACAACACACACACACACATATATATATATATATATATCAGGTTTTCCTCCAAATCCTTTATATATTTAAATGATGCAAATAACAGAACGTTTAGTATTCATAGTTAAAAGAAAATGTTGAAATGTTGACAAAATTACTTATGTTTAAACCTTAAATTATAATTTTTTTATTTTTTCATCTATTTATAATGAAATGTAATATATTTTGTAAAAACTGAATTACTATCTCAAATGCAACAAGATATAATGTGTCCAAAGAAATATGATAATTGTTTATTTTTATAACAATTTGAACAATTTTTTAATCAACATTACATTTTACTTTTGTAATAAATAATATTTTATTCATTGTACAAAAATAAATTAAATTTTTTTTTCTTCAACAAATATCACATTTTTTAAATACAATAAATATTTTTTGCAAAAGATTTTTCTAACGCTATTTATAACTTTCTTCTTCCTTGTTTAATTCTTTAAAAACTTTATCATTCTATCATTGCACGCATACCTTTTCCGAAAATTTTTCTTAGAATTTCATATTGTAAATGCGTTTGATTTTGTTAGCATGGAAGCCCCATAGCAATCAACCTTTTATTATGCTCGATTTTTTTTTAAAAAGAAATTCCGTTTCTTCAACGTTCATTTTAAATGTTGTTTATTTTCAATGCAATATAAATATAATTTATAATAATTTTTGTTTTAAATCATCAAAATCGTTTGGAAACATTCTAAAATGATTGAAGTATTTACCTTTTTTAACAGATTTTATAATCAAATTTCTAACAGTTTTGCAAAGATTTGTCACGTTTCATTTATGTTTGAAATTTCTTTATTATTTTGATAAATATTTACTAATTTTATGTCACAGTAAATATTTTTTATGATGGATTTTATTTGAAATAAAAATAATGAAACAGAACTATGATGTTTATTGTTTTATTTTATAAAAAGTATTATACTTACTAAACAATTTGGTTTAAATAATTTTTTTAAAATAGCATTTTTTTTTTCTACCGAGTTTATTGTGTGAGTACACTTAATCAGTTGAGGATAAAATAATTTTGTTTTAAATATACTCATTTTAAGAGATTAATAAATCAGTTATGAAGCTATTAAACAAAATTGTATGTAAATAATAAATAATTCTATTTTTTAAATTTTGTAAACATTCTTTTTAGGGTCCTGATGGACTAGTGACTAGTGCTCTGGCGCTCGATGAAACAGGATTCGAGTCCCAGTGGTGCCATGGATGTTTATAGTGGTTTGGAACCCATTTTTAAACAGTAGATCCCTGTCTAACATGACTGTAGAGTGTTGGGCGTAAGACTAACAAGCCTACCCCGCAAAAAGAAAACATCTCCTGCCTCGAAATCTGCCAGTAGGCAGGCGGCCTTGGCCCACCATAGGTCTGTTGCGCCAATGAAAAACATTCTTTTGCGAACAAATTTCAAATTGGGAAACTCTATTTCGAAGAGTTACTAATGTTTTTCCACAAAACCTAAATGATCTGGTATTATTTTCAATGGGAATATCTATGAATAGTTCTTATTTGTGTGTGTGTGTGTAAAACTAAAAACAAAACATGAGGCCCTGAATCTCTAGCATTCTGTGCCACAGGTTTCGGGTTCAAGTACTGACGGTGCCATGGATGTTTGTAGTGGTCGAATCCACTTTGTCATAGGTCCCGGTCTCAAATAGCTGTAGAGCAAAAACACAGCTGAGTCAGATTTCTACCTTTGGGTGCTCCATCACAACAGAAGCTGCCCCCCTTTCCCTTCAAACAAGAGTCCACACGGGTTTGTGAGTTTAACCTAAATGTCTGCCAAGTGGGATAAGAAACAGCAAACACAAAAACATGTCTTATTTACTGATTAAAACCAGATTAAAAATACTTCTTAAGAATTCCATAAACAAAAAAACGTCTTTATACTTTAGTGTGTAGATTCGATCACTGTCATAATATATCCTGATATTTTGGTTTAACAATCAAATATATAGTTAAATCATATAGTAAATATAGTTGAATATAACTACAGCAAGAATTTACTTATTACTGTGAGGCAAACCTAATCTCCTATTTTTAATTTTTGTAAAAATTATTTTTCTATTTAATTTCTCAATTATTCAATTTTCTTTGGTATTTAAAATACCTTTTCATCTTATTACAATTTTCAAACATTTTGAAACATTTTTGGAAAGTAAAATGGAATGTCATGTCGTCTTGTGGTTGGCAGTATCTCGGCGACCAAAGTGTGGCTGATATGTCACACAGCAAAAATCTCAATGTCGAAACTAATGATATCTTATCTTCTGTGTCCTCAAACAGAAAGCCCTGCCTATCTTTTCCACTCCAAGCTAATGCTCGAGACATTTATCTCGATTCCGTATTGCATTTTCTGCTACGCACGTGATAAAGACGAGACGAAAATAAAATCTTATACAATTTCCCTGTTATTGAGATAAAATAGGTGTGCTCTTGTGTACAAGATTAATTAGTACTTTCTGGATTCATAATCGAAGTGCATTTGGACAAGAATTTTCATCTCATTATCCAGGATTATACAATATTCAATTAGGATGAATCACAGCAGATTGTGGTGAAGTGATATCGAGCATTTTATTTACCTGTGAATTTCATCTGGAAAAAAAAGTAAGTTTACATCGATTTAAAGATGGTATAGAATAAAAATATTTTAGTAAATAACTTATTAAAGAAATAGTAATAGTTGAAAATTTTAGTTCTTTTTTTTCTTATCTGAGAAATAGAAATTTCTTTTAGATAATAAACTTAAGTGGAATTATTTATTATCAATTCCTTGTTTGTTTATTTTTTTAATCTTGTGCTTTTTCAATCTTTTTAAAGTATTTCTCATTTTTTTACTAACAAAATGATATTTTAAAATATTTAATGTATAAAGTTGAATGTTTGTTTGTATAGATGTAGCAAATGTGCCTGTATTAATTTTTTTTTTTTTTTTTAAATTCGTAAAACTTATAACACTGCATCTCGTTATATTACGCACTTGGATATTTTACTAATTATCAAGAAAATCCTGAATAAAGACTTCGACAATAATACAATTTTTTTTCTTTCTACGAGTGCAATAGATTGTACTAAGAAGTTTAATTATTATGTTAGATTGTACTAAGTAGTTTAATTATTATCTTATATTGTTTAATTATCTTATATTGCACTAAGTAGTTTAATTATTATCTTATATTGTTTAATTATCTTATATTGTAGTTTTAATTATTTTAGATTGTACTTAGTTTAATTATTATCTAAAATTGTACTGAGTAGTTTAATTATTATCTTAAATTGTACTAGTAGTTTAATTATTTAAGATTGTACTAAGTAGTTTAATTATCTTAGATTGTGCTAGTAGTTTAATTATCTAAAAAATTGTACTAAGTAGTTTAGTTATCTTAGATTGTACTAGTTTTAATTATCTAAGAAATTGCAAGTACTTTAATTAACTAAGATTGCACTAAGTAGTTTAATTATCTTGGATTGTACTAGCAGTTTAATTATCTTGGATTGTACTAAGTAGTTTAATTGTTATCTTAGATTGTACTAAGTTTAATTATTATCTTAGATAGTACAATCTTAATTATTATCTTAAACAGCACAATCTTAGATAATTAAACTTAGTACAATCTAAGATAACAATTAAACTACTTAGTGCAATCCAAGATAATTAAACTACTTAGTGCAATCTAAGATATTTAAACTACTAGTACAATCTAAGATATTTAAACAATAAAAAATCTTAGTTAATTATCAATTGTAAAGTAGTTTAATTATCTTAGATTGCACTAGTTTATTTATCTTACATTGTACTAGTAGGAATGGATAGTAACGAAAGGGCAGATCTTCTGGCAAAAATGGAACAGAAGATGTTCCTGGACAGTGTCCTATTCCTCTTGACTCTTTTAGGAGAACTATACGGGGCAAAATTAAGTCATCGTATATTCGTGAATTATTATCTAATACCAAAGGAAAAGTCTGGGAGACGATAGGGGATGACAGAAAAATGTAGTGAAAAACTCGCAAAGAGGATGTTGCCAATTTTAGATTAAGAACTGATCACGACCGCCCAGGTAGAGCATCTGGCCAAAATAGGGATTGTGAGCTCTGATATACGAGTATGTGTTTTATGCAAGACAGAGAAATGAATAAGGTTTGTTTGTTACTTGTTTGCTCGGGACTGAACTTTAACTAACAACAGAATAGTGATTTGTGTACTCTTTACTGGAGAGCTAGAGAAAATATGCCCTGATCATACGGGCTTTTATTAGGTGCTTCTAGCTTTTTAAATTTATATCCTTAGAACATTTAACTTGTTTTTAACTGTGTTTAAGGCGTTTTGGTCGTTTTCGTTGAGAATGTCTGGTCTTTTCACTTTGCAATTTGTTTATACGGTCTTTTTGTTTGGTTTGTCGTATTCAGATAGGGATAACTATTGTTCATCACATCACAATCTTTTTTGTTTTTACGGTAAGTGGCCAAATTTGTATGCTTTGAGTTCCAATATAGTCATGGGTAACAACTGCAGATTAACCATTTTAAATTAATTAGACACATAAAAGTTGATATATGTGTTTATGCAAGGGAAAAAATGAATGGCCCATCTACTTGTTTGTTTGGGACTGGTTTGGTTTTTTGTCGCTCTACGGTTATTTTGTGCACACTTTAGGCTAATTGCATGGGGTCCTAGAGTTTAAAGTGGACACCGAACCCTAACAGACATCCAGGTCATTACCAAGACTTGAACCTGAGGTACTAAAGGCCAGAGCTCTAACCAATTGGCCATCAGACCACTTACTCGGGACTGGACCCTAACTTACAAGAGAATGGTGATTAGTGTACTCTTAGTGGAATGCCAGAGAAAACATGTCCTGATCACACGAACTTTTATTTTTAGTGATTCCAGCTTTTTTAAATTTTTTATCCTTAGAACATTTTTGCTTTTTTTTAAGGTATTTTGGTCGTTTTTGTTAAGAATGTCGGTCTTTTCACTTTGTAATTTTGATTTGTTTATACGGTAAGTGGCTCAAATTTGTATGGATTGAGTTCTAATAAAGCCATAGGTAACAACAACAACTTATTTTAGAACATTATGAAGATAAATTGTTCATTTTAAACTGTTCAAAGATATAAATATTTAAATAATAACAGATTAAAATTCATCACCTGGAATTGCTTATAGACATTTTATTGCAATAAAGCTCTATAAATTTTTAAAAAAAAAATACGATTCATACTGAAACCATAAAAGGTGGATCTTTATTCTAGCTTCCAAAAAAATTTATCACTGCATAATGATATATGAATGTAGTTCTCATAAATTGAAAATGTTATAAATTCATTTTGCGAAATTATTAATTTTAAATTTATAACTTATTGCCTATTTTGTAATTTTATATTACAGCATTAATTGAGCATTTTATTGTACAGTGTTCTACAAAGGTTGATATAAGGCTTTGATGAATGAAGTGGTATATGGGGATGTGAAGCAACAAGGACTATAATCCCCTAATCACTATATACATGAACAGTTAGTTTTCCTTACTTTTCTAATATGTCACTCTCCACAATCGATGTTAGACCGGGACCTACGGTTTAAAGTGGATTCCGAACCACTACAAATATCCATGGCACCGCCGGGACTCGAACCCGAAACCTGTGGTACCGAGCGCCAGAGCGCTAGCCACTCGGTCATTCAGGCCCCATATAAAGGTTTTTTTTTTTTTTTGACTTTCAAACAAATTAAAAACAAACAATTGGGCAGAATTGTCTGTTGTACAATTACTCACTGGCCTGAATGGCAGAGTGGTTAGCGCTCGGTGCCATAGGTTTCGAGTTCGAGACCCGGTGGTACCACGGATGTTTGTAGTGGTTCGGAATCCATTTTAAATCTTAGGCCATTGTCTAATATGATCGTGGAGCGTTGTCTTGAGGTTTAGACAGTCTTCAGCCCTCGTGGTGCCTCACTAAGGGAATCTGCATGTTACACTTAGACATGGCCTTGCCGCCTGTAACGGGGTCTCCTGGACCGGATGTAGGCTTTCTGCACCAGGGTGATTAGTAACAACAACAATTGCTCACAGTTTAAATAATTGGGGGCCTGATAGCAGAATGGTGGTACCACAGGTATTGGGTTCGATTCCCGGCGGAGCAATGGATGTTTGTAATGGTTTGGAATCCACTTTAAACCGTAGGTCCTGCTCTAATATGAGCGTTGTAGGGGTAGTGTTACTCGCGTCCGTAGCATATCCTCAAGCTGCATGTTCCCCCGGATAATGCTTTCGGCATAAAGGTACTATGTATTGCCAACTGCATTAGAAAAAAAGTTTATTTAATTATGACATCGTGTATAATTTACAATATCCATTTTTGAAGGAAAGACAAACATTAAAGTTTTGGAAAAAAATTATTAAAATAGGTTTTAATAAGAAATACATCCTCTCTAAACTGTCACATACTTTTCCGTACTGGCAATTAAGTTGGCTAGTACCTAAATGCATATAGTAAATCATGTCTAAATTATTTAAAGACATTGGTCGAGGACTACAGCCCTGTCTTCCAAGGTATCCGGAAGGTACAGAACAAAAACTTCTAACTAGTCAAATCATTCATTTCAGACCTTGATCTTAAAACGTTTTTCGAGTTCAATTATCAATTAGAATTAGGTCATCATCTGTGCTGGCGCAAGTCAATGCTGTCACTGTGCAGGCGCACAGATGATGACATTGAACTACTGAGCCCAAAAAGTAAAACCAATTATTTATTTTTTTCAAAAATCTTTATTTATACTTCCAAATTTATTTCATCGCCTTCAAAGTAATCCCCTCGGGACACGATGCACTTAGGACAACTTTTTCCGATCCTCAATGCATGCTAAAAAGTCATCAGCCGGGATAGCCATCAAAGCGCGCGGCGAATCATGTTGAATCTCTTTAATCGACTTAAAACGGTGTCCCCGGAGTGGTCTTTTGAGTTTACGGAATAGCCAGAAGTCGCACGGTGTGAATATGGTTGTTGTGGAACGATATGGGTTTCATTTTTGGCGAAAAAGTCACGAAAAATTAATGCAGTGTGAGCTGGCGCATTCCGTGTTTTCGGTACAAATTTGGCGCGTTTGAGGTCCCAAAATGGAATTGACCGATCCTTTTGAAATTCCAACATCATCAGCAAGGTCTCTAATTGTAAATCGACGGTTTGCAAGCACCAAGTCTTTAACTTTTTGGACGTGAGTTTCGTCGGTCGAGGTTGAAGGTCGACCAGAGGGCTCTTCGTCTCCGACGCGTTCTCTGCCTTTTTGAACTGTTTATACCACTTCTGAATATTTCTTTCCGATATAGGAATGCTCATCGAATGCCTTCTACAACATTCTATACATTTCCACAAACAAAATTGAATGCAAGTTCTTCGCTCAATGAATTCAGACATTTCAAGAATTGCAGGAATAAATTTTAGTGTCTCACAAAGCCAAGCGTAGCTCAAACACTAATGAATATTTTGGCGTCAGATTTCCCAGAGATGTCAAGGACAGTACCAGCAAACTAAAAATGAAAAAAAAATTGGAATTCCATAAGATCCGGGAATTTGAAATTGAAAATGGGTCTTACTTTTCGGATACAGTAGTATGGACGATAGCAAAATGGATGATAGCTTGACTTGACAGCACATTGTCTTTCATATGGATTAAGGATCTCGTCTCAGGGTCTCTCAGTTGTCACAGCTTCTACATGAAATGCACAGTTAATGTGACAGCCGAGACAGGTGTCAATTTGAACAGGGGTTTAAAATTTTTTGATTATCGTATTTTTTAACAATTTAACTTCTCGCTTGTAATCAGCAAGTAACTTCTACTTGCTCTTTGATTCTTTATAGCTATCAAGTTCTGATTTTATACCCATGACATAAAACGAATAGAACGTTTTTGAGTTTTGTAAAGCATTTTTGATGACACAATTTTATTAAAACAAGTATTATAAAAAAAAAATTTTTTAAGTCAATTCCTACTTTTTTTTTTTCACTCTATTGCAGAAAAGTCCTTTACAAATAAATTTGAAATTTTCCTTTTACATCTGGTGCCATCTATTGGTAGATATATGCAACTTGAATCTAAAAAAAAGCTATAATTAATTCATTAAATTTAATTACTGAATTAATATTTGAAAAAGACTGTATTAACATCCAGTGTCATCCACTACAAGTTTAAAGAAATGTATTTGAACTTGAGTGGATGAATAAAAGTATCTTATTAGCGATATTTTTACCGGCTGTTTTTAATCTTCATATTTACTAGAGATGGAAGTATTGATCAGTATTATATTGTGCCGAATTTTTAACCTAAATTCGTTTTATTTTTTAAATTTAAATTTTTATTTTTGTATCTTACTTTTATTTTATTTTAAGTATTTCTATTTTTTTCAGAGTATCACTTTAAAATTTTTAAACACTTTATTTTTTACCCTACTAACACTTAAGCAGCCAATTATTAATTGAGATTAAGTTTATGAATTAAGATGAGAAGGTTAAGGGGTTTATCTCCAATGATCAGTGCTCCGTAATCGGTATGCCAATTGCCAGTTGATCAGTATTACAATTAATAATTAATTTGGTTTTCTGCAAAGCCTTTTTATTTCTTATCAATAACTTTATATATTATTATAAATAATCTGTCTAAGTCCTTTAAGAAACATTTAAATTCAGATGAGAGAAAGCAAAAATGGTATCATCAAATAAATATTGTGTTTTATAAGTACAGTTCGACTATGGCTGGTCTAAAGAAACTAAGTACTTAGGAATTATTCTTGATAGTAAACTTGACTACAGATCGCATATCTACAACCTTAGAAATATATTCAATACTCAAGTTAGAATTCTATATCCTTTAATCGATAGAAACTCTGCCTTATCTCTTAATCTCAAAATTGTAATATTTCTCTCTTATCTTCGGCCAGTATTAGCTTATGCAAGCCCAGTTTGGGGTTCTGTCGCACGTACAAATTTTGAAATTATTCAAAGAGAACAAAACTCTCAGAATGTTAACGAATTCACCCTGGTACTTTCGTGATGACGATATTAGACGAGCTCTCTCGATTCCAAGTTTAAGACGATTTGTTCACAAAATTTCTACTCAATTCTATAATGATATGCGAAACATCAATAACCCTGTTTTAAATATCCCACAAAAATTACGATTATGATATTTCTTCCCACAAACATAGCAAAGACCTCGCACTGTTCTAAATATTTTAAATTAATTCCTTATCATGACGATTTTCTCCTGCTCTGACTGACTTATTACCCACAACTGCCTAGAGGGAAAAAAGCTATTTTTTTCTCCTAATTTGACCTTTGTTCATTCTATTTTATTATTATTATTTTTTTTTTACATGCAACTGATTTCATCCCCATCTACATTTTTTAAATGTTTGTTATTTTTCATTTTGTAATTTTATTAAATAAATAATAATTTTTTTTTGAAAAAGGGCATTTAATTATCTATTTTGCTTATTAACTCAAAGGGCATAGACCACCGTTTCAACATTTTACAATGAAGGAGCTAGTGGCCGCTCCGCCAATGATCTCCGTATTAATCTAAATAAGAAACTAAAGATTGTTGGTTGATAATCTACGGATCACGTCGACGGATTACGTGTAAAAACGGACGAATAGATTATTTGTTAGGGGTTCTAGATAAACACGAGGGTCACTCTGAAATTTTTTGAGATACGGCTAAATGGTACAAATTTAACTAACCAAATTTTAAGAATGTTCAAAGTAGTCCCCCAACATCAATGCACTTTTTGCAGACGATTTTTCCAAAGATTAAATGCTTCACGTCACCCATTTCTTGGAATTGATGAAAAATGACGACAAATTAATTTTTTCATATGCAGTTCTTCATGAATAATTCTATGTATAGCTGCGGATCCAATGTTAAGTTTCTTCTGTATCATTTGGTAAGTGCAGCGATTATCATCGACTAACATTTTTCGTATGGCCGACACATTTTCTGGAACTACAGCTGATGAAAGTCTTCCCGTGTCTTCTTGATCCAGCAGAGAACTTCGACCTCTACAAAATTCTGTAAACCATCTAAATACAGTAGCACGAGATGGAGCTTCGTCTCCATATGCTAGTTGTAGACGTTGGAGGCATTCTTCTTGATTTAACCCCACTTTAAAATCATAGAAAATCATAATGGTCTCGCATCAATTCCATTTTCCTTTCTTCCAAAATATTCTACAGCAGTTAAATTGCGATTGTTGCCACAAATTATCGTCTGCGGCCATAAAGTGCCTAAATTTACAAATTTAAGGAATATTTTTCAATTCCTTCTATTAGCTCACACTCTCCCTATATATATATCTTATTCAAATTTTCGATCGTTCATAAAACACTTTCATTCCTCCACTCAAGTTCAAATATATTTTTTTTGAACTTGTAGTGGAGGACACTGGATGTTAATACAGTTTTTCAAATATTAATTCACTCATTAAATTTAAATAATTAATTTTAGGTTTTTTTTTAGATTTAAGTTGCATGTATCTACCAAATAGATGGCCGAAAGATGAACTTTTAAAAACGAATGAAAATTATTTAGAAAGGACTTTTCTGCAATAAAGTGAAAAAAAGTAGGAATTGACTTTAAATTTTTTTTTATATTACTTGTTTTTCCTGCGTTTGTCGTCTGCCATTGTCTCAAAACTTCAGAATTACCCTCGTATAAGCGAGCATTGAAAAAAAAAAAAGTATCATAATTAGAGTGGAATTTTTTCACCTAGTTTTCTTTTAACATAGTGTCATCTAAATTTTTAATGAATAAAAATTAAACTTCTTTTGATTGCAATTAAAATCTTTTAAACTATTTTACTCAGCTATAACGCTGCTCTTTTTTTTTTAATCCCTTCTGATTTGGCAGCTTGCCAGTTTTCCACGCAAATCGGTGGTTGGACTATAGTCAAGATTTTTAATGATTTTAAAAAGGAAACCCTCATCAAGCAGAATCTGTTAATTTTCGGAATAAATTCGAAATATGTAGTGCTGTATACAATTTTGTAGCCTTAAAAAGAGCTCATTTTAACAATGAGTTTAATTAGGGTTTATGCTCGTACATTTTTTTTTTCGTCTATCTTTAAAAAAAAAATTCCTAGTTTTTCTAATTTATTGAAGACACGTCAAATTTTCTGTTGAAACAGGTCCACAGTTTGAGAACACTTATAGTGAGTTCATGATGTTTAGTAAAACAAGTACAAAATAATGAAAATAGAAATTGGGAGGCAACTTTACTTACCAGAACAAAGTAATAATAGGCTGGGGCTGATATATACAGTTTACAAATAAAATTTAATTTGATGTAAGAACAAAAATCGTCAACAGCAATCCTAAAAAAATAAAATCTGCTTAGCCTAACGTGGCACAAGATGACCGTAGAGGGACAAACAAAAACCAAAACTGAGTCCTGGCAGTTCCATTGCGTTTCGGTTCGAGTTCCCGAAGTGGGTTACGGATGTTTGGTAGCGGCTCGAACCACTCCCCAAATGGTGTCCCGGTCTGCAGCTTCCAGAGTGTCGCCCTGCGAGATTTTCACAACTGTCTCCTATTGGCGAGATTTAGCATAATTTGGGTTTCTGACCATCAAAGCCCCAACGTGGCATTTTTGCAAATTCTGCCTGCCCGGAACGTCGTAGAGACAAAAATCATCGATTGCATTTATATTGTGCATCTTTTTTAAAAAAGTGGTTGCATTTTTCGAATTCTAATTTTTTTCAAACTTTGGTTCATATTTTCTTGTCAACAGAACGTACTATATTAAAATATATAATGTGACTTACATGATTACAGAAGTTCATCTACAATATATGCACTTTTACATATATATATATATACTATTCAAACACATATGCATGTTTTTATAAATGTAAAAGGATTAATAAATAAAATACTCTTAGAGTGCTATTATTATTTATAAAACAATGCACGCTACGTGTGTCGCTTATAATTACATCATTAACATATTACGGCACCAAAATTACGTCCCAGATGCAAAGTTACGACTCTTCCATGGAAAAATATATTAGGCATAATACCAATTTAAAAGTAAAGAATTTAAAAAATCTAAAACTATTAAAGTAAGTAAATTCTAAAAACTTCAGTTACTAAAGTAAGCAAAGCACCTCTAAAAAGCCTAAAAACCAATAAATAAGTAAAGAATTTAAAAAAACTTGAAGGTACTCAGTAAAACCTAACCGGCAGTCATGGATGTTTGTAGTGGTTCGAATTCAATTTAAGATCCTGGTTTACTGGGCTGGGATGCTGAGCGCAGTGCCGACAGCTTTACCTCTGTAGAAATAAAAACATCTTCTGTTCGTGGGAAATCGCCAGCAGGCAGATGGCCTGGCCTACCAATGGGCTGTTGTG